>JAVSBS010025150.1:0-22451 GCA_033124195.1 Coracias cyanogaster | reverse complement strand
GATTGTTTTGCAATGATCACCCGTCCTGATTTGAAGATTGCATGACAAGACACTATTAAAGGAAGGGCAAGGAATTCAATTTCTCCATGTCATTTTGCCTGGCCTGGTTTTGAAAATAGGTCACTGTATGCTATCTGGATTTGTATATTATAGCAGCACCTGCTAGCATTTTTGTAGTGAAGAGTCCGGCCGTATTTTCATTATAAACCCCTATTTTCAGGGGTTTATAGACTGTGACTTGAGCATAGAGAGAAGCTTCTATCTAAACAGTGGCATGCAAGGTCTCTCCTAAGGAGCATGGTTATTTTTTACCCTGCAAATCTCAACAGATGCGTGTTCAGCCAGTTCTGCAGGGAGTGAAAAACGAAAACCTATTTTCAGCTGCAATCTGGTCTTGGTAGTAGGTTCCTTCGGAAAAAAGCTACGGTGCTATGTTTATCTTTTAATTAAAATGATATCGAAAAGAGCTGGATTTCTCATGCAAGCCTTAATAAGGATCTGAGCAAGTACAGGTAATAAACGCTGGTGACTGGGCATGTATATTTTAATTATGCAAATCCACGGTAATAAATGCCCTTCTATAAAGGCAGGATTTCACAGGGTCAAAACCTGGTTGTTTGGAAAGGTTAGTAAATAAATCATATGGATCTGAACGCCACCTTTATGTTTATACACCTGATGTTTACATTTATATACCGGGTGTTTACACCGCTTTTTTTTTTCCCATAACGTGGAATTGTTTCTGAGGGAGTCAGCATCACTCCATGGCCTAATATTTTAAACCGTGGTGAGATTCTGGCTCATGCAACTGAATCAGCACAGCTGTGAAAAGGTGTGTGTTTAACACTGATTAAACGCTTCCTCTCGTACATTAAAAAATCCAAACCAAAGTCCTGTGGCTGCCAGGAGCTGTAGGATTTTGCAGGAGCGCTGTGGGTGCTTTTCACCGCCTGCCAAACGCTTCCTAACCCGCTTCACTTTTTGGTTGCCCTACAATCAGGAGCAGCCGGGCAGTGACAGAGCGAGATGAAACTTCTTCTCAAACAAAGCTCATAAAATACGCTCGCCTAACAGTAAAGGGGGGTTGGAAGACTGCCGATGCAAGGGAATTAAGGGTTAGTGCTGTGTTACTTCATTTTGAAGTCAGCCCCGTTGCGCCGGTTTATGGCAGGGGTCTCATCGCACCAGGATGTGTCGGAGGCTGCTGCAGTGCCCGGTGGGTTGAGACCAGCGCGGAACTTGGAGATGGCTGAATATAAAATTCCCAAATAATTTTGGGGAGGGGAGGAGGCTGGTCCTGGCTGTGGCCGAGCCATGGGGTTCAGCACTGCACAAAAGAGAAAAACGGTCAAAACTCCGGTGCCTGGGTCTGTGTCTTATTTTGGCTAGACATTAAGATTCCTAGGGGTAGCATTTTTTACCTACCCCTCAAAATACCCACCGGTAAACGAACCCCCCCCATCCCCTGCAAAGCCAACAGTTTGCTCCTTAAATGGGTTTAGACTTAATTTTAATGGGAGCGGAGCATCGTCGGCAGAGGCAAATTAAAACCATATAATTTCGTAATCTTAGTTTAGCTATAATTGCGGCAATAAAGCAGTGGAAAGAATAATTGTGGAACATATGTTTGTGAGTGACATTATCTAGGTGACTTCCCTTTTACGGCACGGCGCTGCTGTCCTATTTGTCTCCCCCCTCCCCATGCATTGGAATGACAAACCTGCGAGCCCGGAGTTAATGCTGATTGCGGCAGCTGCTTACACACCGAGTCGCCATGGCAACCGGCGGCGTTGCCATGCAACCATATTCTTTTAGGGACAGGGAAAATGCCCAAAGGCTTACTAAAAATACATGGAAGATGGGGGGGAGAAAAAAAAACAACAACAACCCCCCAAACCCTTCCATTTTCTTACTACTTTTAATGGGTATACGGCACCGCGCTACCGCTTGAAAGCGGAGGTCGCTCAAATACAACCCCGGCCCTGACCTTTCCAAAATTGCTTTGCCGTTGCTTGAAATCTCGAGCTTTATTGACAAAGATGACTTCTGATCGATTGTAAAATTGGTAGCTAACGCGCGGCAGCCCCTCGCAGCCCGCGGGATGTGGCGGTGGCCCATTGCTATTCCGGCGGGGTGGAAGGTCAGCTGAGAGCCATCAATGCCCTATCGATCAGCGGAGCTGAAAAATGCCCCCGTTTCCAGCTCCTTGCACCCGCGGCGGGGCTGCGGCCCCAGCCGCCAGCCAGTCCTGCGCTTGCCGCCGAGCAATCCGTCCTCCCAGCAAAAAGTGACATCACTTCACTCAGCTCAGCTGGTTCTGCAGTTTTCTATAAATAGCTAGATAAGAAAAAAATTGAAGGCTGCTTTTGGAGAATTTAGCCAGCCAATCTTCTGATCGTCAGCAGACGAGACAGGCTGAGGTTGGGTTTTTTTTTTTGGTTTGTTGGTTGGTTGGTTTTTTTTTTTTTTACCTTACTAATATTGCGCTGCAAATTCTTCCTCCGAGTATTCAGAGCTTGACCCCGAATAACCAAAAATTCTGAACAGTGTATGTGGCTGCATCCAGAATTGTCCTGGGATGGGTATTGAATCATCCTTCATCGCTCCTCCAGCTGTTAAAACGTGATCAGATAGAAGCAAGGGATGGAGGGAGGAGGAAGGGTCTCCTGGCGTTATGCTGATGCCACGTGTTTGCTGAGCTCAGTATCACCCCTACCTACCTACCTGCACGTGCCAGGCTCCTGCATGCCCCTCAAATTAAACATACCGTGCTCTGAAGTCCCAGCTACACCAGGGCTATCAGTGGTTGTAATAGCAGAGACAAAGTATTTGAAGGAAGCAATTAGAAAAGCAAACAAAAGCGCTGTTAATAAGCACGCTTCCTATTTTTCCTTGATTCCAATTTTGCTGCTCTGTTTCTTAATTAACCCTGCAAGAGGGCTGATGAAAGGAAAACATCATCTACTTGGTCTGTAAATAACCTCTTGCTCAATAGTATTTCTTTCTGGAAACAGGAGGCTTAAAAAAGCTGCAAAACACAACACAAATAATTGAAACCGTCCAGATAAAAATGCACATTATAGAATCACACAATCACAGCATGGTAGGGGTTGGAAGGTACCCCTGGGGATCATCTCTTCCAATCCCCTGAGCCAGGATCATGTCCAGGCGGATTCTGAAAGTTTTATGAAGTTTTGGAGACCTTTTGGAAAAAGGAGTGGAATATAGACTTGTAAACATAAGAAATAACAACTGGTCCAGGTGGAGAAGAACATGTCCTCTGTAGACTCCCGCTGCAGATATCCATCATGGTGGCTTCCTGTTGCTTACCGTGCTTTTCTCATCCCTGGGTTGCATGCCCAGTGGTGGAAAATTATTGATGTATGGGACTGTAAAATACATTTTTTTTTTTCTCTGCAGAAACTCATATATAAATGATCCTGAATGCGAAATTCAGAGTCTGTTCTAGGGATGGAGATCAATGATAGTCATATTCTTAAACATCTCAAGTGTCTGGGTGCACGTGAGCCAAACCCCGGCTGCAGCTGTTTGTTGAAATATTTCTGCTGGGGTTAATGTTTAGTCTTTCTGAACAGCTAGTACTGATGCTCCGACTTGGGAAGGGAGAGGAATAAAGAAAATGGCAGAATGAGATAAATCCGATTTATCCTCTCTGCAGAGTGGGCAAAGTAGTGTTTGACCCATTGCTTGAGTGGAGTGCAAATAAAACAGGCTAGGAGAGACAAAAGAAATGAAACTTTATAATTTGCTGAATATAACTTGTTGCAGTGAAAACTAGTGGCTGAAAGATGGAGTTTAATTTTTCCCAGACGCTTGTTAAAAATTTATCCAGCTTCTAGAAAAACTGTTGGTGAAGTATTGCAATAGGAAAACAAAACCAAACCAACAACAGAGTTAAAATTATTTACTGGGATTGTGTTTAAAAAAAAAAAAACGGAATTCTATTTTAAAGCCAGTTTAATTCTTTTTGCATATAAACAGATATTGAATCCTTGTAACATGATGAATTTTTCAGGAATATATTTCTTTTTCAGTAATGTTAATCTTTTTCCATTATCATCAATTTCCATAACACGTTTTAAATAGTACTCCTTTTAAACATGTCTTCCATGTTGAAATGAAGCACATATGACTGGGATTTTTGGTACTGAATCAAGTTAGTGGTCTTCCTGCTAAAAAAATCTCCTGTTTGTTAAAGGCAGAGTAGAGAGGGCTGAAAATAAATAAGACTTTCCTACAATCCCAAGCCCTGCATCACCTTGTCTTATTGGTCAATAGAGCTGGTGGGTATTGAATACTGAAAAGCTGGACAACTGTTTTTATTATCTTTGCCTGAGCTCAAGCCAAATCCCTTCTGGGGACAAGCGCCTCGACTCTGTATTCTGCGACCTTTTCAAAATCTCATCCTGAAAATATGAGTGGATTAGCCAAATTTGTGAATCACGGGCCTGCTCACTAAGTCAACGAGAGCTCACTGGCTTATTTCAGTGGAAGCAGGAGCAAAACCAAAGTTAGATTGTGCTCCAGCAAAAGTCCTTTTGACTTCAGGTCAGGATAAAATTAATTTCTGTCATCTTTGTTGTCCTTTTATGTCTTTTTACTGACAGATGGACAAGGAACTTTCTTTGTCTGAATCCTTTCCCAAGAAAGGAAAGGTGAATCTGTCACTTTTATTGCTGAGCGCACGAACATCACCTGTGTAGGACCTTCTCTCAGTCCACTGCTGGAAGGAGGAAAGAAATGATATATAAAGTGATAATGTGAGTGAACACTGGTCACTTACTGCTATGATCAAAATTGGTATTTTTTCTGGGAAGGAGGGGGCAAGGGCCCCAGGCAACAATTCCTCAGATCACCTTGAACTCACGTTTCCAGGGCAAGATGCTTGAAAACGTTGCAGAGCTTCATGATTTCCTTCTCCCTTCCTGGCAGAGCAAGCAAAGTCTTAGCCCTGCAAAAAAAAATCCAAGAAAATGTGTCTTAAACCACTGTATGACAACATTTGGAAGGACAAGGACATTCCCTCTTTTGTCCATAATCTTCTCCTTGACTTTATTCTGTAAGGTATTGTGAAGGGTAAGGGCTGGGCCAGCCACTAGCTGAGGGACAGATGCTCTCTATTAACTCCTTTCCCTTCCCAAAGGGAAAAAGAAAGGGAATAGGGGAAGAAAGACTTAAGGATTGGAAAAGAAAACTAAAAGAGCTTTAATGGAAATAAGAATAAACTGAAATATGCCATTAACTTCGGAAAGTGCAGTTACTTAGAAGAGAGTGAGCTGAAAAGTAAAATCACTGAGCAGAATTAGTTCTGTTCTAGCTCAGATCAGGGCAAGTATTTACTTATTTTTATTCAGTGTGGTTTTGAGGATTTTTTCACCCAGCTGAATAGGAATAGGGTGTGCACAGACACTTGTGGTGACATCAGCAAACAGGATGCTTTACAAGACTGTTTACTAGTGGAACTATAGATAGAACAGCCACAGTGTTGTTAAATATCGGTTTAGTAACTTACAACTAAAAACAATAGCCTGTCTAAGGCTGATTTTTTTTTTTTTTTAATGAGATGAAGCTTTTCATAAAAATCCCTTCTTTACCTTTTTGTATGTTTGTGTCAAAATATCTCAGGGCACAAAGCCCAGTGGAAAGCCAACTTAAAAAAACAAAAATTAAAAAAAAAAATCTTTGTAAGCGCTTTCATGACAGGGAGCCATTAAATCTCCTGAGTAATGTAGGGAAGAGCTGGATCATGCACAGATTGCTCTTTACCCAGGATGCACCATTGCCTGCAAGATCCTGAATAAAGAGACACACCTGCGAGCGAGCTGATAACACTCTGGGGTCATTTCATTGAAGAAACTGTCAGCCAGGAGGTATTTAAATAAAGCCACAGATGAATTCATGACCTGCACTACTGAGACTAAAAAAAAATTTAAAAAAAAGGAGGTGTTAAAGCAGAAAGAGAATGCAGATAAATGCACATTCCTTTGTATTGCAACAAAACTTCTCCATGTAAATCAGCCAAATGGGAAAGAACGGGGAAAGAATGTGCTTCTCGGTGCAGGAGCAGGGAAGGGAGATGGTTCAGCTGCACATCTGGCTACCGGCCAAAGCAGTCGTGTGCCATCCTTGTTTGCCTACTAGTGCTGCTTAGATTGGCAAATGCCCATGCAGTTTGAAGAGGGCAGGCGCAGGACTGGATGGCTGCCAGGAAGTGTGCGGGACTGATGCCACTGCTGGACGCCATAGCCTGGTAGGAATGAGGAATACAAAGGCATTCAATAATCTGAATGTCCCTTTGCTTCAAGAGAGTGGTGCCAGGCAGCATTTAATGAGAGATTGCTTTGTTACAAAGTCCTCGACATCAAGTGGGCTGGTGAGCTCATTAACCTGACTGCAGCAAATAAAAAAGGCGCACTCAGAAGACTCCCATGATAGCACACTCAATAGTGTAAGAGTCCTTTTGCTTCCTTTATGGTGATCCATTAGCAAGCAGCAGTGTAAACACCATAAAGCAAGCCAGTTTTCTGATTGTTCAACTAAAGTCTGTTTTCCCTTGGGGATTATGCCACCCGTTGATGCAGAGACACCCCCCCCCCCCCCTTCTCTCGTTATCTATTACATAACGACCTTCTATGCAATGAAGGCTTTTCCCATATTTCTTAGGAGCGCAACGGCAGCTGAGGAGACTCCCGACAATTCACCTCTGTTGAAAAGACGAAAGGCAACAACGTAGGGCACATCAGAAAGCAAATACAGCACAGAGTGATGCCAAGGGGAATGGAAAATATGATTATGCTTATGTTTGCATGACTTCAGTGAGAAGTTAGGAAAAGGTGCCTGTCTTTTCCGTGCCACCTTTGCTCCTGTTTGCACAGGGGCCTGCAGCCGTAGGAGTTGCCTAAGTGGGCTCTCTGCCTTTGCCACGAGAGCCGTTTGCCCTCAGGAGAAGGCTTTATAAAGTAGCACATCCAGAGCAAGCGCCTACTGTGTCTCCATCTGAAACACAGCCCTTTGCTGATTTCCTAATCAAAGGAAAAATAGGAAAGAAGCAAATCCCCAAAGAATTTCCCCTTTCAAAATGCAGGGGAAAATTCCTTGTTGTAGTTACTCCATTTAATCCACCGGAGCTACACGAGTGAAAGTGTTTTTTTTAACACCTAAAAAGGGCAAATGAAAATACCTGTGTTTAATCCCCAGGAGCTGCAGAGGACTATTGCTTCCCATAAGCACCCAGCAAACAGAACTAGGAAAATAGCTAAACAAGGTCAATGATTTTTTTTTTTTGGCAGGTAGTTGATCAGCGTGTACCCAGTGCACGCTGGTAGTAATGATTTTTGGTTACTTAATTGCTCGCTCAAGGTCCTATTACTCAAGTATCTATCTGGCACAAAATAAAATTAAAAATCCCATTAGACACTAATTAATACCCTTTGCAGAAGAATTACATACTTGTTACAGAGCTAAAATGTATTCTGTTTCTCAGAAATAAGATTGTTTTTAATTCTTTAACAAATTGCAGAATTCTTTAATGATTTTCAAGGTGCTGCCACCAATCAGATCCCATTATAGGATCAATTTAAAGTCCCTAAGTGGTAGTTACAGCACCACTGTTAGTATGTGAAACTGTGGAAGAATACCAAAGGAAATAATTAGATCGCCTCTTCCTACCTCTATCTACTGTATGACAAAAGAGTTTGTCTGAATTGTGTTTTATCTGCAATGCTTAGGCAGTACTTCACATTTGTAATTAAAAGGTTCTTTGGTCTCTGTTTTCATAGGTTGGTTCCCACCATTTCAGTCAGCAAAATGCTGTTTCACTGGTGCAAAAAATCTGAAGTGCATTGCTGCAGTAGATCAGGGGCAGCTTCTTCCAACCCCTCCAGAAACTGTGAAAGGGAAGCAAAGGAAATAGGTCTTAAATGGGTTTTGTACTCTTGACATTCGGAAGTGGATGGAGATGGCATGTTGAACTGAATCCGGGGAAGGCCACCGGGATGGTAAATGGGCTGGAGCACATCATGTGGGGCCTCTCACACTGGGCCCTTCACCCCAAGATGGACACTGAGGTGATGGAGTGTGTCCAGAGAAGGGCAACGAAGCTCCTCGAGTCTGGTGAGGAGCAGCTGAGGGACCTGGGGTTGTTCAGCCTGGAGAAAAGGAGGCTCAGGAGAGACCTTCTTGCTCTCAACAACTCCCTGAAAGGAGGTTGGGACAGGTGGAGTCAATCTCTTCTCCCAAGGAACAAGCAATAGGACAAGAAAAAACAGTCTGAAGTTGTACTGGGCGAGGTTTAAGTCGGATATTAGGAAAAATGTCTTCCCTGAAAGGGTTGTCAACCCATAGAACAAGCTGCCCAGGGCGGTGGTTGAGTCTCCATCCCTGGAGAGATTCCAAACCCTCCTGGATGCAATCCTGGGCAACCTGTCCTGGGTGGCCCTGCTTTAGCAGGGGGATTGGACTAGGTGATCTCCAGAGGTCCCTTCCAACCCCCACCATTCTGTGAAATTATTCCCTGGTTCTGTGCCAAGTCTGGAGGGGATATTGGTCCCATGGAGGTCCCAGTGAAGGACTGGCTGTTGTGCAGGATTGACCAGGAACAAAGAAAGATGGTACAATGGGGTTGCTCTGCAGCACGAGTCCCTGGAAGCATAGCTCTGGGAGGATGCTGTGCTTGCGGTATTTCACAGCGCGGTTCTATCTCTGGCAGCAAGTCCTTCACACTCATGAAAAAGGTCGCTGAATGCAGGCAGCAATAGCACCTTGTCACTACAGTACCAAACACTTGCATGTGAATTTTTTATTTGATTCATGCAACGCCTGATCCAAAGGCAGTCCTTGAACTGCAAGCTCCTGGTGAGAGGACATCGCTGGTGATTTAACCTGACAGCGTGCTAAGATGAAAATCACTAGATCTTTGAGTGCTCACAATCAGGCCTTAAGCACAACGCTGGAAAAGGACAAAAGGAGTGGAAACATAAGGGACTTGGGGCCACCACAGTAACTTTGAACCAAACACCATAGCAGAAAGTAGCTCTCGGGTTTTTTTTATGCCAGATTTTTGACCTTGCTGGGAAGGGAGCAAAGACTGGTTTACAGCTGGACAAAGCATTTTGAGGGAAGGGAGGAAAGGATAAAAAGGAAAGTTCAAGACTCATTCTAGCAATGCAGGGCTTGTTTCTTTAAATGTTTGGCGGACCAGCACTAGTAAATAAGTAAAGAACTCTTTAACCTTTAAAAAAAAAAATTCTATTCCTTTTTCTCTGCTTTGTTTGCCTTGCCAACTAACATGACTATGCAGAAACCAGTAACAGCATTGAGATCCAGGAGCATCCTGCAGTATCGCTTGTGCTGGGCCAACGTGCACTGCCTTTGGACCCTTTTGTTCTCAAAAATAATAAACTTTTAAAGGTGGTTGTAGGACTTGGTAGAGCTTTATGATGAAGTATTCTTAGGATATCTGCTCAACTCACAGCTCTGCTGCTGTCCAAAGAATTGCCAGACTTTATTTTTATAATCCTATGATTATTTCAAAGATCACATGAGCCGAGAAGTTATTTCATACATACATGACCTGTCCTGATAGTTAATTTCCAGACACATTTCACAAATTTTAACTGAATTTTTTCCCTCATCTTATGTAAGTTTGCTTAAGATAATTAAGTTTTGGGTATAGTAGGACAATATTCTGATAGAAGACATTTCCCCCCTTACATTCTGTGTCTAGTAAGGTGAGCATTAGACATTTTTCTTTTGCACAGGATAAAATTCTTTCTGCAGTGGTGGCTAGCAGAACACAGATAAGCAGCATTTGCTCAATTCTAAGTAGGCACTATAGGACAGCCTTTTAAAACATAGACCAAATAGGTGATGTTTATCTTTTTCTTTAGCTATTATGCTGTATCTTTAAAAAGAGGGTAAAGGAGATAGGTCTTCTAGTTTCCAGTCACACAAGAAGCTTAATTTTGACCTTCCTAATGCCATTTATGGAAGGAAAAGATTAAAACTCCTTGTGACCTTCCAGGTCTGCATGTTAGTCAGGAGTCATGAAGGTCACTAATTTCTGGCAGCACAAAGCACCCAGCACCTGTGAGCATAACCTCCAAATCTGTATTTTCCTGTCTTCTGTGCCTGTAGAACAGAAAGAAAAAAGTAAATCTTCACTGATGTGGCCTCAATTCTTGTCTTTCTCTAGCTTCAGCTGGCAAAGAGAAGTGGACCTGGAGTGACTGCAGCTTCTTCTCTCGCAGCCTTTGAGGACAGAGGGTTCACTGACTATCCTCTGGCATGAAAAGGTACAGTGGGAAACTGGGGCTCAGCCGCTTTGGAAAACTGGGGTTGGTTTTCATATCCAAGGAAGCTAAAGGTCAGTCTGTTTGCCTAATACTAGTTTTGGGATTTTTTTTGGTGACCACGTCGAGGATCACACCAAGTTCTGCAGTATTTGCATCTCATCTGATGGCACTGATTAAGGGCTGGAGATGCTGGTTCATCTCATATGTTTGGCTGTATGTCTTGTCTGCGGTTGTTCCTCCATGCCATGAAAACACATTACTGAGAACTGCTGGAAACATCAACTTTCATCCTCAGATAGAGTGTTCTTGGCCTGTTTGAACTCTTGTCATCTGCAAGGACAAGACTAGCTGTCAGTATGCTCTTTGAAGTTGTAAAGCCTGTTCATAGCCTTATAAGTCAGCTCAAGAAAGCCCGGAAAGTAACAATATTCAGATCATTATTTTCCCAAATCTGCAGATAGCAGTCGGGGCTGGCAGAGAAGTGAATTTCTGCCTGGCAAATGTTTGCCTCCTCCCCTTTCCAAATGTTCTCAGATGACAGCAAGGCAGGTATTGATAAAATAATCAGGGTCAACACCAATAATAACAGGGCACTGTATTGAAGAATTCACATCAAATTCTGGCAAATAAATACCAGGTATAAGCTTTCTCCCTTCCCCCCCAAATCAAAGATTTTTGTAGTAAAGTTAATTTGAATCTGAGTTTTGCTTTTTTGTCACATGGACAAACCTTCCTCTTTGTGCAGTGGTGTGCTGCTCAAATTGAGAATTGAGTGTGGATAACAAGGTCTGGTCCTCTGCTCTTAATACAGCAGTTAGAAAGGATGGATTTCCCAAAAGCTGGCACAAAATGAGGTAGCATTAAAAATAGTCATAATTGTAGGAGTGGTAACTAACAATGAAATTAGCCGAAGAAGAAAATAACTGTACCTAAAAACATACAGCATAATTTTTTTTGAGCACTCTGCTAAGCAAAGTGGGGAGGTTGGAGAAGCCACCATGTCGCTGTGAGTCAGGAGAAGCAAACCCCTCTTCCCTTCCATCCCACCACGCCTGCCGTGAGCACAGCTCCTACTTTGGCCAGGTGGGAAAATAGGTTTTACTGTTCCCAGTAAAACTGTCCGCCCAATTTGGAGTATGCTGGTTGCCTGGGAAACATAACCGGGGGTTGCTGTGGAAACTCGGTATTGCTGACCACTGGGTTTCCCTGCTGCTGGGCGAGGAGTTGGTGGCCCTCCACATCCGTCTGCACTAGCAAGCGACAGGAGATGGCTTTGCCACCAGTGCTATCAATAAAGTTGCAAAACAGCATTAATAGCTTTTCCTCTCACTTATTAAAGCCTCTTCTGCTGTTGACTTTTGGAGGGCGGGAAAAAAAAAAGAGAGGATAATCCATTTAGGTAATATATTAGAGGAACAAGTCGGAGTAGGAGGAGGCATTTGTTTATTTGTTTGCTTCGGAAAAGTTTCTAAGACTTTTTTGTGCGTGAATTACTTGGAAAAAATGAACTTGAAAGCCTCACAAAATGTACAATTTCACATTGCATTAACGTAAGCTTTTTGAAGTTAATACAGCCATTCCTTTGCTATTAATGTTCCTGTGTACTCAGTTGGCTTAAACTGTTCATCTCATAACGAACATATGCTGTCAGTAAAAGCAGAAGCTGCTGCAGCATCCATTAACTCCTTGTTTCCAAGACTCATGCCAAGCAGAGATGGCATTGACCGTGTTTAACCTTGGTTTCATATTCTGGGGCAAAAGGGGTTAAGAAATACCTGAAATAGAATGCTGTAAGTTCCTCAATGCCGCCTTCTGGCTTTGGAAACGGAGAAGAGTGCAGCGGCTGATTTGCCTTTCTCTTTTAAGTAACAAATTGTAAAAATAACTATTACAGCTCACATTGACATCAAGGAAATAATAACAATAATGCTACTACTAATAACACTTTACGCTTATGTGGCAGCTTTTATCCCAAGTTTTCAAAGGATTTTTCAAACGTTAACGGCGTACAACTTTTATTCTCTGTTGGCAAGGTGGTCAGATGGTGGTGTGGGACCTGAGGAGACACAAGACAATTTCTAGGGTGGTGGGACACTAATGCAGATTTTAGGAAGCAATGCAACCTACCGACAACAGCTCTATGGCTAAATCCTTTTTTAAGATAAAATAGTTTGTCCAATCTATCCCTGCCAAGGTTTGCCGCAGTAGAAAGGGGTGAAATCTCTTCTCTAGTCCATTGATTCTACTGCAGATGCTACAGCGAAGGGAAACAGTGTTTAGGCTGGTGTAGTGGTATCTCTTGATCTATTTCCTTTAGCAGATGCTGGTGGTGTTTTTTGGTTTTTTTTTCTTCCACAATACTTAAAAATACATGTAAAAATCTGTAGGAGTTCTGGTATACGTACACATGTTCGCTGAAGGCAGTAATAGAGTAAAAATGCAGAATAACTTGAATAATTGTCCTGGTTTTTTACACTTTCAGAGCTTCCAAAATATTCTGTGCTTGCTTTTACTTGAAAAGAGAAACTTTGGCAAGTCAGGGAAAATCTGTCTCTCTCTTCCCCTCCCTTTTTTTTAATTAGAAAAAGTACTTTTTTTTTTTTCTCGCTGTAACAAATTGCCACAGATTTGATATTCAAGTAAGAAAGGAAAAAAGGGTTGATCTTTGCTACCAGAAAGGTGACATATAAGTAGCTCCTGTTTTAAAATGCACCCATGTCCAACTTATAAAGAACAAGTGCTCTGGAGGCATCTCCTAAGTGACTTTATGGAGGTAGGGAATACTATGTTATCTGAGAAAACCTTGCCTTACCTGTAACCAATATAAATCAGAGAAGCTCTGATGAAATCTATGGAGCTACATCAATTTACACAGGCTGAAAATCACGCTCGACTGTTCCCCGACAAACAAAGGCACGCAATTCCCTGCTTGCCTCCACAAAGGCAGATGCTCTGCCTCCTTACCTGCTCCATTTGCTTTAATGAGGTGTTCACAGCAAAGCGTAAATGCTACCATTTAGACGTCAACATGAAGCGCGGCGATGTTTTGAGAGTAGCACTTAAGGATATTAAATGCGTAATCTGAGCTAATGCGAGTGGTGTATGACTGTTGTTAAATAAAGTTAAAATGGACAAATCCAAATTCTCTCAAGTGCCCCTATAAGGAAGGCGGGTTGCAAGTTGTGTGAGTTATGGCATAGTCTTGGTATTCTGGAGATTTATCCATTTGAGATTTTTAACAAGAGAACAGGTGATTAAGAGGATTGTGTCTGTGCCATGGTGTTAGATGTTATCATGTTAGTGTTTGATATGCAAAATGATAAATGTGTGGAAATGACAGAATCTCAGAGTCCCAGCATGGTGGGAGTTGGAAGGCACCTCTAGAGATCATCTTGTCCAACCCCCCTGCTCCAGCAGGTCACCCAGAGCAGGGGGCCCAGGATCATGTCCAGGAGCGTTTGGAATCTCTCCAGAGAAGGAGACTCCACAACCTCTCTGGGCAGCCTGGGCCAGGCTCTGCCACTCTCACGGCAAAGAACTTTCTCTTCCTGTTCAGGTGGAACCTCCTGGGTTCAATTTTGTGCCCGTTGCCCCTTGTCCTGTCACTGGGCACCACTGAGAAGAGTCTGGCCCCATCCTCTTGCCCCCGATGGGCCCTTGAGCTCTTGCTCAGCATTGATCAGATCCCCTCGGAGGCTTCTCTTGTGCAGCTCAGCAGCCCCAGGGCTCTCAGCCTTTCCTGGGCACAGAGATGCTCCAGTCCTCTCAGCATCTTCAGAGCCTTCACTGGACTCTCTGCAGTAGTTCCTTGTTTCTCTTCAACTGGGGAGCCCAGAAATACTGTATGTTATGGAAATTGCAACTTTTTGGGGGGGAGTGTGGCTGTGCTGTGTATGTAAAGAATCTGTTTGTGCCTGGTTCATCCCCTCTGTCCTCACACATTACAAATATAAGTTGCAGAAACATTATTTGGTAGATTTAGCCCAGCGATGTACACGGCGCTGGAATTATTCTAGATTTACTTCTGTGTGGAACCAGAATTGGGACTAGCTCATTTAGCTTAGTGCGCTGATATGAAATGCAAAGTGAAAATGCCATCATTTGTTTTTCTTCTTGTACTGAAAAAACGCTGGAGGCCTTGTAGGGATGGAAATGTTAGTAGTAACAACATAGCATTGCATATATATGTTATTTTCAATATATTGCCTTTCAAACTGGGTTTAGGAACTGATAAGGCAGACCTCTGGTTACGGGCTAATCATGTTTATGAGGTCCAAATTCTGATTTTTTTTTTGTGTGTGTGTATATTAACCTGAGGACAAAGTTAGAGCCCTTGCTAGACTCAACAAAGCCCTGTATTCATGGGGAAAGCATTATCACAGATTAAAAAAAAAAAAAAGTATCTGCTTTAAAATCATTTTCAGACCTTTCTACTACCCTTAGGTTAAAAAAAAGGGAGAAAAAGCAATGAATAAATTAGTAGCCACATCTTCATTCCAACAACCTAATTTCAATAGTATCGTAATAAAAGGACAAAGGTCATAGATTAAAGTATTGTAATGGAAATGCAAAATCTATATCTGCTCATAGGTATAGGACTGTATTTTTAAAGATATTACTACTTGCAATGATTATAATTTGAGCCTGGTGTCACTAATAAGAAAATTGTTCTTTTTCATTCTGATTCAAGAACCAATATTTACAAGCGTGTGTGTATATAAGTATAAATAAACAGGTAGGAACTGCACAGAGAATATCTGCACGGAGTTCTGGGTCAGCCCTAGTACTATTTGTCCAATGCTCTTATCAAGACACCTGTTACAATTTAATATTTTTTTTCTCTCTCTCTCTTAGCAGGGGGCAAGGAATAGACTTGGGATGTGGCTAGAATAGGAAAATAGGCATATCATTTTCCTGCTTTCTGCCAATGTGTTAAAACACATCAAATTTATTATTCATAAAATGTCAGAAGTATCCACAATGCTTTGCCTAAAATCACAGGGCATAATGTGGCTCAGAGCTGCCAAAGTCTGACATCCAGAGTCCTCCATCCTAAACAAACGATTCTGTTATACATGGAGAGAGACTCCAAAGTGGCTGTGGCATCACTAAGTGCGGAAAATTAATCTCTCCCTCTACAGAGAGCAGAAGAATTTCCTATGACTTGGATATGAGCAGTTCTCTTTCTACTGTCCCTCAAAGGCTGAGGCAAAAATGCATGGAGGAGGCTGGCGTGAATACCAGATGTATGAAACTTGTGTGTGTGGTAGTTCACGTGTGGTTGTTTAAAGGGAGATAAATAATAGCTGCTTCCCCACAGTGTCTTGCATCTCTCACTCCCCACCTCTCCCAATTAAAGTTGTTTCATATATGATTGAGGATTCATGCAAAAATATCTGACATTCCTTCTACCTAAAGTGATAGGACATAACATGGAAAAAAAACCCCACCTCATTAAACTTCCGTCATTTTCTAACAAAATATTTAACAAGCAGTTTGTGGTGCCAAAGCAATGCTGTAGGACTCCTCTGGAGACAAGAGCAGCCTTGGGCCTTCTAGGTTGTTTTCATGCGTAGGAGTAGAGCCCTGACTCCTAGCATGTCTTATGGTCACTCCTGGTTCTCTGCCCTGAATCTTCCTTGCTGATCTAACAAGTTTGAGAGCAGAGATATATAAACTTTGGTGTTTGGGTACCATTAGTGGCACACAGGGTGCTTCAAAACCATACATCTGAACTGCCTGTAGAGATAATTAGTTCCCCTGAGCACGCACAGGACACAGGAGCTACTGCTGGCGGTGTGTCCCAAGGTAGCTCTGCTTGGGAACGTCTGATCTGGAGCATAGTGGAGGTGCAACATCATCTGCAGATCTGTGTTCACCTTTGTTCTTACACTCTCAAGTCTCATCTGTCCATAACAGGACTGATCCCTTACTTGGAAGTGCTACATTTGCAGCACTGTCCTATTGCTTCTTACTTGGGAGAAGAGACCAACCCCCACCTGGCTCAAACCTCCTTTCAGAAGGTTGGGAGTGAGAAGGTCTCTCCTGAGCCTCCTTTTCTCCAGGCTGAACACCTCATGTCCCTCAGCCACTTCACCAGCTTTGTTACCCCTCTGTGGTCATGCTCCAGCACCTTAATGGCCTTCTTGGAGTGAGCTCAAACGGCTCCTCATTTGTCCTGATGTGTTTGGAGGGGGAAGATGGGCAGAACCCCTTCAGCTCCTGGAGGCCAGGGTGGAGGAATGGCAGTGAGCAAGGAAGGTGAGAGGAAGAAAGGGGCTGTTTATCTCCCTGTCTATGAGACTTTTGCATATGTGGAACAGGTGACAAGGAGCCCTGTCTTAGAGGTTAAAGGTGGAAACCATAAATCAGGCTTATAGAATGTTTTCCTGGGAACGAGGCTTTTTGGCATAAGAGGCTGCTGGGAATGGTTGCGTGCCAATGGCAGGATGCGATGCCCAGATGAAGCATCTGCTGCGCTGATGTTCAGGTGAGGCAATGTTCATCTTAGCCTCTGCCTTTACTGGCCTCTTGTGAGCCAATCAAGCTACTTTATGAGCCACAGCTATAATTTGGCCTCCTCTGCCCTTCTGCATGCACCTTGGGATAAAGACATTCTGGAGATCACAGAAAGTCACAAATTTGTGTGGTAGCAGCTGGATCTGTCTGTCTTGTCTTCATGCATCTCATGATTTCCAAAGCTAAGCAGATTTGGGCCTCATTAATGCTTGAATGCATAAAAAAATGGATATTGCTCATAGTACAAGCTGCAGCTGGCTATTTTCTACAATATATCAGTGTGTGTATCTTTGTAATCTTTAGAGAACAGCATTTTGTATAGTGATATTTAATCTGAAAATATATGCAACTCTTCAGTCTCCCTCACACAAAGGTTCTGGTCCATCAAACAAACTCTTAATGAGATATTTCCAAAGAGCTAGCGTTTCTTCTGAGTTTGCATGAGGGAAAGGGAGATGCTTGGGGGGTTGTATTCACGAACATGGTTCACACTCTTTCGGAGCAAGAGGAATGTGCTGTGTTAGTTTTCCATTTCTTCCCACAAAGGAACCTCAAGTCTGAGGATTTCTCATGTCAGTGCAGAAGACAGAAATCTGAGTGTGTGCACTTTTGAAAGGAAAGCTGGATTTTTCCACCAACACTCCTGTAGTAAACCAGTGTTGTGCTCTGCACCCTGCTTGGCCTTATCCTTCCATCCACTCTCAGAATCCAGAGGGGGAAAACAACTTGCACATCATTTTTGGTATGTTTCTCTCCCGGTGTCATTCTGTTCTTTGCGCTGTACTGCTCAGGTTTTCCAATTTTTAAATAGCTTGTGGGTATGGCTTCTCCTTCTTCCCTCGGGATACTATTCCACAATCTAATGGTTCTCAAAATTAGAATTTTTCTTCCATCCCAGGTGTAAGACTTTGTTTATAAAGCAGTGAATTCACGCAGTAATGTGCATGGTGCAGATGTTTCACATGGGAACGTTTACGTGAAGTGCTTCTGTAGAAAAACGGGGATAAAACCAAAAAACCTTATTAAGTGAATTTACAATATATGATGTGTAAACATGCTTTTATTTTGCAATTTCACTACAAAATTAGTGACATATACAACTGTAGTACTGTATTGCCGCATAAAACCTAATTACCAAGAATTGTATTTTTCCAAAGCTTAGGATCACAGCAAATTAATTAAAAAATTCTTCATACAAAAGAAGGAATTTCATAATAAGTTTTTACAAAATATATGTATAGTATGTTTCAACCTTTTAAAATTTGCGACTGTAACATTGGCTTTTTTTTCTTTTCTTGCATTTTTAAGAAGGCAGCAATTGAGATCTATCAAGCCCATAGCATATATCACTGTTTTTATTCAAGAATTCTTGTGAAAATAAAGCACTTCCTTTATTCACAAAAATCATAATTGCAACATACATAAAACCTGTCAAAGCTCCAATTTCCAATATTCTAATGAATATCAAAAGAGTCCAGCATTTCTGACTTTGACAAATTGCAAATGAGGTTTTATTCATTAAGAGGGCTGCTAATGTTTATTTAAATGCAATTTACTGTTGCATTATTGATTAGCTACTGCAAAATTATCTTGCAAGGAGCACGTGTAGCAAGAAGATTTCAGGTTGAGAAAGGATTTATCTAGGGAAGGCCTGTAGGCTTGATTTAGGCCCCAGGACATGAGAGTTTTAATTTATCTGGAAAGAAAGGCCTGGTGGAAGGTTTGCTTTGTTTGCATTTAGACAGCAGATGAAAGGGGTTTTGATGTTGAGCTGGGAGAAAATGGCTGCCACTCTTGTTATTCACAGAGAGAATTGAGCAAAAGAAAAAATCTATTATAGGGGGCAAGATAAAAAAAGTCTCTCCCCCCGCATCATATTCAGCATCAGGCTATATGTGGCTTGTTATTTTCCGAAGGAGAAATAGTAAAGAAAATGTTGCTTGTTATCTAAAATCTCTTTTAAAAAATCCATATTGCATTTATTACCAAGCCCTCACTCCTCCTTTTGGTGCCATAAAACTCAAGCGAGGTTGCCGTGCCTGACCTGAGAGGACGAATTAAAGCTGGGCCTACATATTTTAATGAAACCTGGCTGTATAATGTTTTCAGTGTTTCCCATCATAAGCAAACACTTTTTGGCAGTGTCTCATGGAACTAATTGGTAACAGCTCGAAGTGCTGGAGACCAACATAGAGCCTCTTTGGCTTCCATGTTGAGGAGGAAGGCATCTGCAGTACTCACTTGTTTCACCACTGGTTTTGCCTACAAGAATCAATTTGTCATGTAAACTGTGAGTGTGAATCCTATCCTTCCTGAGGGGCACTGCTACAAAATTAAATAGGACCCAAGCGAACGCATTGCAGTGATTAGAGATTTAAGAAATTCAGGGTAGTCACCTCATCAACCTAACAAACAGAGGCCCATGAACCCAAGCAATGCCACCAGATCAGGTGTAATCAGGTGAGCGGGTGGCTTCTTGTCCTGGAAAAAATAATTTCAAATTTTCAAGAGAAAATGTATTAAAATGAAAAAGACAAAATGTATTAAACAGAGCGATGTGCCACTTCAAAAGGCATAGTTCAAGTACACGGTATCAGGACCTAAATGTCCTTTTCTGGACTCATTACAACCTGACAGGGCTTTTCATTTCAAATGACAGTCAGGAAAACTTGGAAAGCTCTGAGCCAATTGCAAGGAGGAAGAATGATCCTACTGAAATTAAATCTGAAACTCAAATATTACACCAAGACCTTTCAACTTGCTCATTATTCCATTAAACCAACTGTAAAGGCACCATTCTTCATCTGAAATGAGTTTAGAAAAACTTTCATTGTGTGACTTGGTCCACAAATGAGAGTGACAGGAGCAGAATGATATTTTCCTTCGGGGTTTATACCTTTAGTGACTCTGATGATGATGACTAAGTATCAGTTCTGACAAGCTGAAGGTTAATTACTTACTCTGTGTTTCAGGTCTGTCAGGGCAGAATATCAGCATCGATTTATTTACCAAAAGTCAGGAGTATTTGGTATTTACTTTGGGCATAGAGAACAGTTGTTCTAAAGACCCCTTGTCTGTCTTCTGCTGGCTCACAAATGCTCCTCTGCTTCCCATTCTGCTTCATTTCAGTTTCCCTCCTCCCCTCCACTTTCAAGGATCTCTTGGTATTTTTCCTCTCTACTTTGCTTCTTGGCAAACAGTAGCATACTTCACATCACATCAGTGAAGACCGTGAACAATTAAAAGGTTGAGATAGAAAGCAAAGTAGATGGAGTAATTGTGAGACGGATGAATGTGTGCATGGTGGTCTATTAGAAAATACAGAAAACCCTAAATCACATCAGTGAAAAAATCTTCTTAAGAAATCAGGTAGGTGACAAAAGTCTTTCCCCATGAATGTGACCTATTTGGATTAATAACTTCATGTGGTGAGGAAAACAGATTAGGTGGTGCTGCTGCTGCTGCAGAAAGGAAAGGAATGGCTTAAATGCTGCAAGCAAAACAGTGCTTGGTAAACTAGGACTGGCCTTCTCAGGCATTTCCAATTTCTAATTATTTTGAAACACAATTAAAAGGGAAGTAAAAAGGTATGGGAAAAGGGATCTACTTATATCACAAACCTTCACAGACCTCTGGATCCTTCTTTCTGACCCTGTCCTTCATTTATCCCCATATCTGTCTGTCTTCCCACTTTTGCCAACACTTTGGTTCCCTCTCACTTTTTTGTGGTGGTTCTTTCAATTCTTCTCAGAGATCCTCTCCCTCCCTGGTACTTGTGTTTAGTTTGGCTTTCTTTGGGTGCAGTTAATTAAGCCTGAATTTCACCCGGGTCCCATTGCAAACAGACATTGGAATTCCACTACCATCATATGACTGGAGCCACTTAAATATGGATGCAGTGTCCCATTTCCTTCTTGTAGGCTCTAGTATCCTGTTCTTGTTTATTTACTCTGGCTATATATAGAGCTGCTCTTTTGTTTCCAGAAAAAAATTCCTTTGCATGTATTATCTGTCCATAGATCCTCTTCTTTGCTGTGCAGCAGCCTACATCTACACTTGGAGTCAAGTTATGCTGAGCTCCCTGATCAAAACATGCACACTTCAATAGAAACATCACTCCATGGGAATTTGCTCTGATGTTGTCTGCGACAAACATTTAGGGACTGTTTTGTTTTCTGTATGTCTGACTTTATTTCAGAATCCTAATTTCCAGTTAGTTACTTGCATATATAATCTATTAATAACAATACCGAACAATGCCTTCTATCCAGCCATCAGGTCATAAATTTTTATTATTTTCTTTGACATTCTCAGTACCTTTCACGGGAATGTTCTTCTCTTTAAAAGCTTGAGGATTATCCCAGTATCTCCTCAAGTCCAGGGCTTGAAAACAAATCTTGTTTCTTAACTTTTGTTCCCTGGCATCTTTGTTCCAAAGACAAAGGAGAACTTCTCTAATGTCATATTCTGAGCCAAAGGAGCCTCAAACAAAACAAAATTCTGAATAAAAACAAGAAGCTTGACATCTGTATAAGACCTTGGGGAAAAATGCTACTTGTATATGTTGAGTCTCGGTGCTTTGTTCTACTTTGAGTAATTTACCTTGAGGATTTGACATAATAGGCTTATAAAAAACTTGGTAGAAGGAATATAAACAGAAGGACTCTATAATGCAAGGGTACAGAAGTGTAGGAAAAATGATTGTACTGGTGGAGCATTGATCCTGTGCATAAAGGACAGCTTAGAGTCACATCAGATAAATAAGCCAGCTACTATCACCATCTAATGCAGGATACCTTGAGGCTTGGGGAAAATTAATTTAATTTATTACCATCAAATCAGAGTAAGATAATGAGAAATAAACCCAAATCTTAAACACAACTTACCTCCACCCCTCCCTTCTTCCTGGGCGCAACTTTACTCCCGATTTCTCTACCTCTTCGCCCCGAGTGGCACAGGGGTACAGGGAAGGGGGGTTGCGGTCAGTTCATGTTGTCTCTGCCTCTCCTTCCTCCTCTGTGTCTGCAGAGTTCTCTCTTGTTTTCTCACTCTTCTCTCTGGCTGCAGTTGCACGGGTTTCTTTTCCCCCTTCTTAAATGTGTTATCCCAGAGGTGTTATCACCATCATTGATGAGCTCGGCCTTGGCCAGTGGTGGGTATGTCTTGAAGCTGATGACATTGGCTCTGTCGGACATAGGGGAAGCTTCTAGCAGCTTCTTACAGAATCCACCCCTGTAGCCTCCACCCCCCCAATACCAAAACATTGCTACACAAACCCCATACACCAGGGGTCCTCAAACTACGGCCCGCGGGCCGGATGCAGCCCCTGGGGCTCCTCAAACTGGCCCGCGGGTATTTACAGAACTCCCCGCCCCCCACCCCACAGCCGCAGTGACTTCCTGCCGCTTAGTCCCCGCGCGCCAGCGTCCACAGCCCCCAAGCTCCTGCCGGGACTGGGCTGGAACAAGCGCCTCGTCCTCGACCTGCCCCCAGGGGGCACCTCTTGGCTACAAACCGTGCCGCCGCTGCTCCGTCGGCTCCAGCTGCTGCCTGCCCCGCCGGCACCGGGGGCTGCAGGAGGCCCCTCTCGCTGCCCAGCGCCCTGTCCTGCTTCTCGAG
>JAVSBS010025149.1:4536-34587 GCA_033124195.1 Coracias cyanogaster | reverse complement strand
CACCATTGCAGGTGAGGTTGGCCGGGGCTCTGAGCAACCTGCTCTAGTTGCAGATGTCCCTGCTCCCTGCAGGGCGGTTGGACCAGATGAGCTTTAAACGTCCCTTCCAAACCAACCCATTCCATGATTCTATGATTTCTGGTTCTGCAGCTCAGCAACCTTGCCCATCACCCTCAAGTGTCTCCTGGAAAACAACGGAATAGACAGACGTGTGGCACGATTCGTCCTCCCTGTGGGTGCCACCATCAACATGGATGGCACCGCGCTGTACGAAGCGGTGGCTGCTATCTTCATTGCCCAGGTCAATGAGTATGACTTGGATTTAGGACAAATTATAACGATAAGGTAAATGTTTCTTTGCAGCAGCTGAATTCTTTCTGTCTGTTCATAGTTTTAGACATTGTAACGACCTCTCACACTTCCCAGTGAGCAGAGATCCTGCTAATGCTCCTCCCAGAGCTTTGCTGGGAAGCTGAGAAGCAGGAAAGGCGAGGCCGTGCCAGCCACCCGCGATGAGCGCCAGGGAACGCTTGGGCTCCGCACCCACAGAATTTGCTGCAGAATCACAGAGTTTGTAGGTGAAAGCCAGGCTGAAGGGACAGCATGGCTAGAGCAGGTCAACACCCGCAGCACCCATGAGTTAGCTTAGCACAGAAGGGTTTGTGCAGGTGGATTTACTCCCCTTCAGGAACAGAATATCTTCATTTTAGAAGCAGGGAAATAAAGCACCTGCCCAGATGAAAATAAGGACAAGTTGCAAACATTTAGCAATTCTATGCGGGGGGCTGCCTACACTGGAAGGCAGAGGGGTGTTGTGTGAGCACAAAGCCAAGGGCACCTGTGCAAGCCCTCAGCCATGACATCCACCAGCAGCGCGTCAGGACAGCATCAGGGAGCAGGAAGGTGGAGGTAGCCAGATCTCAACCAATCCTTCCACCCAGGAATCACTTCACTTGCCTTGCAAACACACTTGGGTTTTTTTCTCAGCATAACAGCAACAGCAGCCAGCATCGGGGCGGCCGGGATCCCCCAGTCTGGACTCGTTACGATGGTCATCGTGCTAACTTCTGTGGGGCTGCCGACAGACGACATCACACTCATCATCGCCGTCGACTGGGCTCTGTAAGTTTTCCCAGACACAATGTCCCCGGCAGGTGCCAAGTGCCCATTCCTGGTGTCGTATTTGGGGCATCTCTCAGAGAGGCAAATAGAGATGAAGGGATCACAGAATAAAGCCAGAAGCCAAGTGGAAGATGCTTCATTTTCTGATTATTTTCTTGAAATAACTACAGGAAACAGTCTCCTAAAGGAGTGTTTGACTTGAGGCCTTTCTGATCCAAGGTGCCCATCACCAACTAGTGCCTCATTAAGGTCTGTACATGGAGGAAGTGGTGAGGACATTCAGCCACTTTCTCAACAAAGGCGTCCAGTCTGAAACACCAGCTTGTACTGATCTTTTACCTAAATTCCCACATCTTTGTGGGAGGTCTCAATTAAGTTACAAAACCTATGTTCCTGAACTGTAGATATGTTTATACTTTTAAGGATGCTACTTTCTTCCGTAGTGAGAGGTAGAAAAGGAGTCAAGGAGGTGATCATCTCGTCTTCATGAAGCGTTGCTCTGCAAGGCTGCTAGTTCATGCAGTTCCTAGAAATACTTCAAGTCCTAGTCTTCTCCAAGCTGTCCGCTCTGGGAACAAAGGAGGGTGGACAGCAGGAGTCAAAGCCAAGTGGTGGGTGGTACAGTATTTGTTTTGGTGGAATATTACTACTGGAAGAGGAATAAGGTTGGTAAGGCAGGGTGAAAGGTATCTGGCTTCATACAAGGAGAAACTAAAATCAGCCAGGAAGATGCCAACAACACAAGAAAGTGCCAAAAGGGGTGGAAACATGCAATTGTTCAGGAAAAAGGCATGATCTACAGAAAAAAAATATTCAGAGAAACCAATAATAAACGATAAACCACTGGTAATTATTTGCATTTTGTGCTCATCCAGTTTGCTGTTTCTGTTTCTGAAACATGAGCATTTTTACAGTGAAAAAGCAGAACAGAGAGAGAAGCAGATATCACATCAAAACATCAAGGTGAAGTATGAGTTGGCTGCACATCAAATCAGAGCAGAAAGGCAGTTCTAGGGAAGATGCAGCAAAAACTCCTCTTGCATTTAATAAGCAACTTCTCTCTCAAACCCAGAACTAAAGCATCACCGGAGTTTCTAAAAGGGTGACATTTTCAGAAGACTGCATCCAACACGAAGGAAGTCTGTCCTTCCAACGACACCATCTTCATCTTGATCAATGAAGAACAAACTGACCTTGGGACAAAATCTGATGCTGGATTACATTTGTGACAGGCAAACAGAAGTCAAACGCAGTTTGTGAAATGGGCCATTCTGAAGTACCAAGAGAAAAACAAAGCAAATTAGGCTGGTGTAAAAACAGAGTAGACACTGATGTCCACATATCTGCCACGTGGGTTGATTTGTACTTCACAATCAGCCAGGTCAGAGAGAAAACAGCATTGAGTATTTTGGCTGCTTTTTAGGTTTAACTTTTCAGGTGAACGCTGTAAAATCAGAACACACGGAGTTCAATCTCTGAGCATCACTGGTACCCAGCACCACCACGCGCTGGTGCTTTCTACTGGTGTGAGGGGTGCTTGGATAAACAAGTCAGGTGCTGTGGCTGCAGGAATGAGATCTCCTCCCCGAGAGGCACCTCGAGGAGTTTCATGGCTCACAGAGGTAGCTCAGCCCCACGCTATGTAGAGCATGACGATGCATCACTTTAGGAAGTAGTAGAGGCAAGTCTACATACTGAAGACAAGCTCGATGACACAAAAGCAGCCCCAGCACCGTCATGGTACAACGCTCACGGACACCACATGGACCTTTTTCTGTCTCCATTTCAAGAGCAACTCTGTACTTGTCTCAACTTGCCATTAGCAAAACCAGTGGTAGAGACCTCAGGGAGGGAAGTTGACATGTTTCAAAGCCATAAAAGATGCTGGGCAGATAGCTGTGGCCACCAACTGATTCTCATGTCTCTCTCTCACCTAGGGATCGATTTCGAACTATGACCAACGTCCTTGGTGATGCTCTGGCTGCTGGCATCATAGCGCACGTCTGTGAGAAGGACTTTGCCCCAAAGCCCCCTCCGGTACGTGCAGCCTGGCGGGGCGAGCAGGGGACGTGGGAGGTGTGGGGACCATGCACAGACAGAACAGGGGCTCACTGAGGAAATTAAAGTGGCATTCTTTTTCTTTTTGCAGCAAGATCCAGCAAACCACACAGGCAAGTTCCCTTCTGTAGAGACCTCACATCTGTATGCCAGGGATAATGTGATTGAAATGATTGAAGAAACTTTATTCGATCACAGTGGAGTTCATTACAACATCTGTCAGGTGTAGCTCACGGCGTTCCCAGGCCCAGGAAAGGGATCTTGGTGCTAACCACTGACACTGCCAATATCACATGAAGCTGCTCTGCAAGATAAAGGCCTTAGTTGGCACAGAGAAAGTGGAGAAATCTTCTCTACCCTTTTTAGACCATGGGACTTCTCCAGCGAGCACCCAACGAGCACGGCTCTGCCACACCGGTAGAAGGGAGCCAACTCCTCCTCGCAGCTGAGGACAGGGCTGGGAGCTTCCTGCCCTCTCTGGAGCTGGGATTGGAAAGGTTTCTGCCTCATTTTTTCAAGCTCTGTTCTTTTGGGAGGGTTAGGGAGGCAAGCAGGCATCTGGACTAGATGAGAAAGCAGAGATGGGACAGAAATAGGACACCTTAGGTCAGCAGCCCTTATCTGCTGGCCAGGCTGCACTCAATGAGGTTTCATTTTGTTTATTATTTTTTTAAATTGTGAGGGTTTTGTTTGTTTGGGTTTTGTTTTGTATTTTTATTACTAGGTTCTCATCTAAAAAACTAAGCAAATTTTTGTCTAGAGCTCAAAATCCAGGTTGGGCATAACTGGATTTCCCAACTGATGCACAAAGCCAGGACAGTTGGTTGAAGGCTCCACACTCGGCATGGACAGCGAGATTCCTCATCCATGCAGGGATGGAAGGACCAGCTGCACACGTGTCTTTACCAGCTGATTTATTACAGTGAATCTCATTGCCCAGGCCCAATTGCAACTGTGTTGATTTTGCCAGCTAAGGATCTGTCTCTACATTCAAATTCCAGTCACAACCTTAACATCCAGGCTTCCCGGGGCAGCCTTCTCCACAAAAGCCTTTTATACCAACAATTGATGTAGCTGAATTCATTTCTCTCTTCAAATGCCATCTCATCTCCCTTCCCCCTCTTGCTTTGTCTTTACTGCCACATATTCAGACTCGTGGAAACAGCTTAAACGCCCACTGGTATCACTGAGCTCTTCTCCAATTTAAGAAAAAGCTTCCTGCTCATCATCCTTCGTGCTGGAGGCAGGGGTTTGAAAAGATTTCCTAATTTAGAAGAAACATTAATTATTAATTCCACTTTGCCAAACGAGGAGCAGAACTTATTAAATATCATAAACCAGCTTTTGCACACAAATTAGTCATCTTCTCCCCCTTAGCTTCAAAAAGCCTTCAGAGAATCCCAATCACGGCCAAGGTAAGCTCGAGGTACGGCTGTTCACTTCAGTTCTTCTTCCCCTTTCTTCTGAGTTTGGTCAGGTTTTTATACCTTCTTGAACATTACTGTCCAGGTGTTCAACAGGAACAGAAAGAAAAATAATCACATTTCAGCTTGAGGTCTCTGCAGCATCCCAGGACATGGCTCCCTCCCCTGATCATTAGTTATCACACACAACAGGACCATGTCCTTAAGGATGACATGGACCTGTTGGAGAGGGTCCAAAGTAGGGCTACAAAGATGATCAGTGGGCTGGAACTCCCTCTCCTATGAAGACAGGCTGAGAGAGTTGGGGTTGTTCAGTCTGGAGAAGAGAAGGCTCCAGGGAGACCTCACTGGGGTGCCTTCCAGTATCTGAAGGGGGCCTACAGAAAAGCTGGGGAGGGACTTTATACAAGGGCTTCTAGTGATAGGATGAGGGATGATGGGTTCAAACTGGTATAGGAGAGATTTAGTTAGATGCAAGGAAGAAGTTCTTCACTCTGAGGGTGGTGAGACACTGGCACAGGTTGCCCAGGGAGGTTGTGGATGCTCCTGGATGTGTTCAAGGCCTTGAGCAACCTGGTCTAGTGGGAGGTGTCCCTGCCAGGGCAGGGGGTTGGAACTAGATGATCTTTGAGGTCTCTTCCAACCCAAACCATTCTATGGTTCTATGACATCAGGGTTTCGCAACCTTTAATGACCGCAGGCTGTTCCTCTAGACCCAGAGTAGCTCGGGCACACAAAAACTCACACCAGGAGACACCAGTGAAGGCTAGGGATGCTCCAGGCAGCTCCAAGCTCTGGGGCAGGGACCTGAGCACTACTCGTTGCTATGCAGACACATCTGCACCAGTTACCTACATCCCCCAAAACACCAATGTAAAAAATGCTTTTGAAGCATGTTGTTCATTTAAAACAGGCAAGATTAAAAGATGCCAATGTTCTGGGACTGTAACTGGTGCCTGGAAGTGTCCATGTCCCTCACTAGCTGCCCAAGGGGAGTCATGCCAATCAGCACCAACAGGCAGTTGAGATGTCTCCTGCTTTTCACATATACTTCCCTCTTGTTAATGAGCTCTGGACATTCCAACACAGAATCTTAACCCCACAATGAAAGACAAGACTGACCATCAACACCAGAGGTTTCTTAGGTCAGTAGTGGGGATGCAGGAGTTGTCTCTGGGCAATTACTCATGTCCCAGGGCTCTGCCTTTTGCAGAGCACCCACATTTTCTCCCGTGCCTCCAAAAGCTGCAGTCCTACTTGTCATAACATAAAACATCCTCAAGCTCACTGCAACTGGAAGAACAAACTATCACTGACAACAGTAGATGTATTCCCGAGATACGCTCAGAGTTGGTGAAGTAAATACAACTCCTGCCGCTTGCCTCAGGAGCTACAAGTACTGTGATTCATCAAGCGCCGGTAACATCCAGGGCCTGGCAAGGATCCGTTTTAGCAGAGATTTGATTTGTGAAATCAGCAGCAAGGATGGTGTTCTATTAAGGTTAAAAAAGGGTTGTGTCACAAAGACATACCTTATGACATGGTCTAGTGGTCATGGTAGTGCTGGGCTGATGGTCGGACTTGATCTTAGAGGTCTTTTCCAACCTTAACGATTCTCTGATTCTAAATACAGTAGGAGAGAGCTTCAGTCACTTGGCAGTCTCAGAACGGGGCTGTAATCCCTTTGCCCCGCTAACAGGATAAAACAAGGGAAAGAAATAATTCAGATGCTTCTGAAAGTCTGTTTGTGGTCCATCATTATTGATGGGAAGAAGCCAAAGGCAAGGACAATCCATCTTCTTCAGCACTGCAACCAGGCGCAGAAGAGGCAGCTTAATACCTTTTAACAGGAAAAATAAATTGTGAGAGGTTAAAGAAGCCTGAGACCAGTGGCTAGTAAGGCATCCTCTGTCTGACGTCCCTGGGATAGTACTATCCAAACTCCACTTGTATTCTCAATGAGCTGCTGGGGGAACGTTTACACCCGCCTGTACCCGCTGCTCAGCAGGGGCTGAGCCTCAGCTGCCCCACCAAAGCAGGCAGGTGCCCACCTCACTCCAAAAGCTCAGCACGACTTTACATGTATGGATAACGAAAACTTACCAGTGGTTGAGGGACAAGAGACTTCCAGAAGACAGGAAGATTGTGCAATGTCACCGGGCATCGTCTGAAGGAGTTTTATTCTGTCCCGACTATTCAGGAGCAGCAGGACTGGAGGGAGGCCAGGCACACCCGGCAAATCAAGGCATCTTGCTTAGCAAATTGAAAACTACCTCAAAAGAGGGCAAATATTAAATCCAACCAATATACTGCATCTTCCCAGTATTTTAGACTTATTTTCCCAGATACCTGTAAGAAAAACAGGTGCCTCTCTCCGTTCTGGCCATGAAAACATAGATCTGTTTCTGTTGCATTGCTGCTGTACTGCAAGAACACAAGCTCCAAACCTAAATTACTCCCTTGGAAATCCTTACAAATAGCAAGTTCTCAGCTCATCAGCTGATGTGATATAGATGTCCCCCAGATTACAGCTTGTGGGTACAATATAATAATAAATTTGGAGAGCAACCAGGGAAAGGACTTTGGCTATTGGAAAAGCACTATTTTCATTGAGGGGGAAAAAAAAAAAAAACCACCATGGAAAGCTACTTTCACAAACTAAAATTCCTGTGAAATACATTTGTGGGTTTTATGGTTATCAAACTTGAGTAGAAGCAGCCCTTGGCTTTACGGCACCTCCCAAACACTGGCAGAAAACCCACCAATGTGACCAAACGGGCTTTCATTGGGGAATGACATCTTGCCAACGGCTTTGCTGAATTTGAGGATGTGAGACGCTATAAATATTAAGCTTAAATGAATTTGCCTCAAACTGACCCTTCAGCTCCAGCATGAGCTTTGCACAGGAGATAGTGACTTGTTTCTGCTGACTGTGAACAGGTTGCCCAGGGGGGCTGTGGATGCTCCATCCCTGGGGGTGTTCAAGGCCAGGCTGGACGGGGCTTTGAGCAACCTGGTCTAGTGGGAGGTGTCCCTGCCATGGCAGGGGGTCGGAACTAGATGATCTTTGAGGTCCTTTCCAACCCAAACCATTCCAGGATTCCATTATTAAGTTGCCTTGCTCTTAAAGAACAGGCTCCTTTCTGTGCCATGTCTTCCACAGCATCAATTATTTTTACATATCAGAATTTATCGAAATGATGACTTTTGACCAGAGACTTTCACTTTTATATTATTTTTACAACTTTTAAGGCTTTATCCACAGTGCCCACAGCAGCAGTGTAGCACAGTCACATTTGCAATGGTGTCTGGTCAGCAGAGAGCGCTGCTCCCTTCTCTTCGCAGCACAATGTTCCTTGGGTTGTTTTAATGAAAATGAGAAAAAAAAAAACCCACCAACAAAACTCAATATTGTAGCAGGTGGCAAAATAAAACCAGAATAACAGATCTGAAAAACTGCCCCAAACTCCCATTTTTAAATTTTAAATACTATGCCTCAAAATCATTCTGTGCAAGTTTTCTAGAACAACTTTTTGAAAATTCCATTCCACAAGTTTTGAAAGGCTTTATTTAAATCCATTGAAACACGAGGTTTCTCTGTAAAATCAGATTTCCAAGGCAGCTCTAAGAAACACACATGGCTTAACTACCTTTTTCGTAATTCCATTTAAATGAGCAGCACGTAACCCACAGCAAAGGCTCCTTTAAGCCCCCCTGGTGAAGGTGTGCTGGAGAGGTCTTTGCCCCCTCTCTTCGATTCACCACACGTGCTCATTTCCTTCAGGAATGTCTCATTCTGTCTGATGCGATAAAAAAAAAAACTTTCTAGAAACCCTGAACGAGTCATTCCCGACCTTGCTGCAGGCAGGTGCTCCTCACCACAGCACCGTAATTCAGCAGATCCCACTGAAGATGCAGTGGTACAAGAGCAAAGCATGACATGATGTGGCAACATCAGCCTTCACAGCATCACTTGCAAACTGTTTCACAACAGTTCAGATCTACTTTATAAATAGGGTTCAAATGCACCTGGAACTCTGTGGGGCCCCAGGATTCATGTCCAGATACACCAGCACCACACAGAGGAAGGTGCCCACCCCGCAGAACACAGCGAGAGACACTTCATGGAGTCATTGGCTTGGACCTGGACAAGCCTGGGCAGTCCTGCACCATGCTGCATCTCACAGTGTTTGACATTCTCCATTTGCACACTTCCCAGGTTTTCAGCCGAAACATCCCTGGGTAAGATCCTCCAAAACCCGTGTCAGGACTCAGCTAGACTTGTGCAAGAGCAGACATCCTGGTGTGCGGTGTGCAACATGTGCTTACCTTTGTTTTCTAGAAGTCACACATGTCATTTAACACAAGTGAAGTCCCCTGACGTCAACTGTGAGACAACCACCTTGATGAGCAGGAAAACTCACTACATTGTAGGAGCAGATGAATCATCTCCTGAAGTCTCATACTGATGAGATTGGACTGGGTGCTAAGATTTTTAATGGCTTGAGTTCATAGTACAAATCCCACTCTAAATTACCTGAGCAGAGACATTTTTTAAAATGACGAGGCTTCAAACTCTGCAGAACCAGACTTCAGCTTTGATGTTCAGACATGAGCTTCCCAAATCATATCGTGACACAGACAGGGAAGAACAATGGGGTTGAAACATTATAACCAACCCAAAACTTGCTGCTTCACTTACCTGGCCATCTCACTTCTGAGATCTCCTACTCACTGTTCTTCCTCAACAGACAAATAGGTATTTGGGCATTCTCCTCCTCGCCGCCCTTTTAATATTCCTGAAGTCTTCAATCATCTGCAAAGCATTACCTTAAACCACACCCTGGTGCTAGTGTTAGTAACAGCAGCATCGTGACCCCCATCTTCAGAAAACTGTCTTATCTTTAGACATCTCAACTCCATTTTGCTGTCTCTGTCCACCCTCCAAATGCAAATCCCAAATAGTTGTTTCCTTTGACAGACTGCAATCGCTGGAGACAGAATGAAGACAGACATGGACCTGCTGGAGCGGGGCCAGAGGAGGCCCCAGCAATGATGGGAGGGCTGGAAGCTCTGCTGGGAGGCCAGGCTAGGAGAGTTGGGCTTGTTCAGCCTGGAGAAGAGAAGGCTCCAGGGAGACCTTCTGGTGGCCCTGCAGGACTTCAAGGGACCTGTCAGAAAGCTGGGGATGGACTTTTGAGCAGGGCCTGTTGGGACAGGACAAGGGGGCATGGTTTGAAAGTAAAAGAGGGAGTTTTAGACTAGAGAGAAGGGAGCAATTGTTGCTGCTGAGGGCGGTGAGAGCCTGGCCCAGGTTGCCAAGAGAAGTGGTCGCTGCCCCATCCCTGGAACCGTTGTAGGTGAGGTTGGCCGGGGCTCTGAGCAACCTGCTGTAGCTGGAGACCTCCTTGCTCAATGCAGGGGAGTTGGACTAAATGACCTTTAAAATTCCCTTCTGACCCAAAGCATTCTATCACTCTATGAACGCTCTCTGCACTCACAGCCTGGCAGACTTCTCCTGCTGATCTCACAGCTCCAGCCAGGCTAAATTCCTCATGATTCTCCTCCTAATGCCAACAAAATGCCAAGTCTGACCTTTAATTGCTAGTTTCTACTGTTCCTATATTGATGACTCTTCCTGAGAGGATACCAGCATCCAGTCATCTATTATTCTGAGTCATTAGCTGCTCTTCAAGATCACGCTTCCTTCCAACCCAAGTGCCAACCTGCACTTCCAAGTCTCAAGTAGGAAGGAAAACATTCACGCTTACCCTTTGCGAGGGACAACTACTCACTTGCTCATAACTAGAGTTACAAAAGCAGAAATCTCTCTTTGTACTCATCAACAGCTCTGCTTTCTCAGACATACAAAAAATACAGGGACTCTTTGTCCACCTACAGACCTGAATAACTGCACCTTCTGCATGTGCAATCATAAAACCTCCCTTTCCCCTTTCACCTCAGCGTGTAACACAAGCAGCATCTCGGTGAGCAGCTCACTGTCTCTCAGCTGTGGCATGGCCAGGCACCAGACAACTTACATAACCATCTTGAGTCACACTGTTCAGGGTAGAACACCACGAGCTCCTCAAGCAGCTGTGCTGGGACATCTTCAGTCTGGCCATTCTTGCCTCAACAGCACCAGACCAGATGTACACAGACAGGTGCAAACGCCCCATGAACAGGCAGATACAAAATGACCAGAGAAAGACAAGAACCTTGCAGGGACAAACAAACAAGGTCCCCTTCTCCTTTGCCCATTCCTTCCTCATAGAATCCTAGAATGGTCTGGATCAGAAGGGATCTCAAAGATCATCTAATTCCAACCCCCTGCCATGGCAGGGACACCTCCCACTAGACCAGGTTGCTCACAGCCCCATCCAACCTGGCCTTGAACAGCTCCGGGGATGGAGCATCCACAACTGACACAGGCAACCTGTGCCAGTGTCTCACTAGCATCCTCAATGCATCCAAACACAGAGCTCTTCACTTAAGTCCCAACAGAAGAGGTGCTCTCACAAGATCTTCCATTTTCTCACCTCCCAGTCCATAAGCAGAAGCTCTGGGCTGCCAACACCTTCTCTGTAGCACATCCGCACATGGGGTACCAAGTGCACTAGTAAGACCACCAAGACCAAGCTGCAGGGCACTGCTCTCCATCTCAGGGGACAACCAGTAAAAGTAACAGGTTACTGGAGAAACTGAAGATGCGCATTTGCTCCCCCTGCCTACAGAAGGCACAGTTCAGCCTACAGTTTGGCCCATAGTCTTGGACACACTGATTTAGCAGGCTGGGGGTAACCTGGAACGAGCTTCCCTCCTTCAGCTGTTTTTCTAATTACTGAGCACTACGTGAACTAAAATAGGAAGTCCAAAGCCCGAAAGAGACTGTAACAATACACCCAACTGCAGAAGACAGGACGAAGTCAGATATAGTATCTAGAGCTAATGAGTAAGAAGAGGAGAACATCAGAAGAATCAAGTAGCTTGTCCTATGCTACATAAGGAGACCCTGGCGGAAGTAAAAAAAGGTAAGAGCCTGGTGTCATTACTCGCCTGTTCAAACCCAGTGGTGGAAGACCACCACCCTCCTGAACTCCAAGGCCGGAACCAAAACCAAAGCACATGCTTTAGTTAACCCCCTGCGCACAGCTCTTCCACATCACTGATTTAACCACGCAGCCTCTCTACAGACATCGAATTACTCAGAACACAGACTGCAAGTGCTCAGCATCCCAGTTACTCAAGCTGGTAAGTTCTGCTTTTCCTAGTTCACAGCGGTACCTTCCTAACTTAGATTATTCCTTCATTTGCACGGGTTCTTGCTTTAATCAAGATACTAAACAGCCAGTCCACTCCTTACATCTCCTCCTCCTCCTCAGCCCTGGCTTTCTGCGCTACAGCATCAACCTCTGGAAGCTGAGAAAGGGGCCCAATGGAAGCTGAAGTAGAGGCAGCTTTATTTTACAAAAAAAAAAGTTTGCCGATCTCTTTAAGAAATCATGTGATCCAAAGAACAAACCTCAGCTTGGTGTGAAATTCAGAATTTTCCGAGTTTTTATACCCTCCTCTGGCCTCTCTCATCTTACCACCTTCTTGAGAGCTGCAGTCCTGTCTCACGGGGTGCTATGAAGTACGTGATGGAGCCCGTTCAACTCATCATGTGGATTCTCCTGCTCTAACAGGGCCCTGAACAATTCACATCCAAACCTTCCTCTTGACAGACGCGTTCCATGTGAGCACCACTCTAGCTCCTGAACATGCGGGTCTGTTCGCTCCTCATCACATCAGACCCATGCTCTGTGCAAGGACGCTTCTATTTGTCATGCCTCTCCTCATACTCTCAAAAGACAGGGAGAAGGGGTAAGGAGGGTATTTAGGGAAGACCTACTGCACCTCTTAGCAATTTCCAACTGAGGATTTCATAGCACATAAGAGATTTCAACAGAAGTAAAGCTGGAAATGCATCCCCCAAAAGCTGAATAATTCACAGCAACCCTAGCTGATAATCTCCTCCTCATCTCGCCCAGCTGCTCTTTCTTTAAAGCGACTCCCACCCTTAATTTCCCAGCTTTGTCATTACGCAAGTTTATTTAGTGTTAGGCAATACCATAGCAAATGCTTTACAAAAGTCCAGGTAAAGGGGAGTTGCTTTATTTTATGTATTTGTAAGATCTATTTACTTATAAAGAACTTACCAAAGAAACCCACCAAATTAATTATTGTGATAAAATCAGTGACAAAATGTGGTTGAACCATTTCATTCCCCTCTGTATCCTTATATTTGTTACTCCGAGTGTAAAGTATGCAGCTTTAGAATAATTTCTGAGGCTATGCCTTGGTGGGATCCAGGCTCCTCAGCACCCACCCTTTACCAAATACTCCTCAGCCTCACCTTAGCAGCCAACGATGTCTCTCCCTACCCCCACCTCACGATGTCGTGAACAACTCCATCACTTCCCCATCAATTACAGGTATCTTCCCTTGCTAACCAGTCCTCCTCCACCTCCATTTACTCTTTTGGTTGGGTTTTTTCCAGCGCAGCGTTTTCTGCTTTTTGCCAGGCACGTGGACTGATGATCGTACCGGCAATTCTAAGAAGCAACTCCAACAGTCCTGCATGTCTGCACAGTCCACCTTCTAGTCTAGCTGGTTCCTCCAGTTCCCTCAGGCCACCCAGCTGACACAAGCACTCAAAGCATGTTCAAGAGCATCTTTCGATGGCAGTGCCACTTCAAGCAGCCCCAAGATCAGCTATTTGATCTCACCCTTTAACTGCCCCTTCAGCAGCTCTGGTGTGTGAGCATCCCTGTGAGATAAACAGATCCAAGAATGGACCCAGGTTCTAAGTAACTACTCCTGAGGTTTATCTTTCATTTAAGTAAGTCCTACCAATAGTTTTATCCGCACAAATACGATGATGGAGGAAGGCTGATAGCAGATTGAAGCATTTATACCAACACCATCACCTAAAACCACAGCCAGCACTTACCTTTGGAGTCTTAGTTATGTCTACAACAATACTTCATTATTAACATTTATTTTTTTAAGACCTCAATATGTTAAATCATCTCATGATACAAAAACATTTTTGAAGCCGTATCACACAATTTTAATAACCTACGAAGCTTTCACACAGATACGAGTGCCAGCAGTGTTGAAGCAGCTGCCATAAGGAATTTCTCATTCAGCTGCTCCAGGCCACAACAGGAGATGGACAGGTCTCGCTGACAGCACTGCCCAGCACGCAAGACGATCGCTCTAGCACGTGTCCTACAAAAGTCTAAAACACTTCTGAGGACAAACACTTCGTCCTTGTTGGTACGAGGGCATCACATCTCTTTTCCTCCTTTGGTTTGTGCAACAAACTGTTTAGGATTAGGCGGTGCTGACCTTGCTCTCCAAGTGCAGGGCTGTGAAGGCTCAGATCTCCCAGATGAAGCACTGCCACCAACACGCCTACACTGAGGCACTTTCCTTTGGCTGCTTTAACACTCAGCAGCTACAAGACTGAGTTATTCCTTGCAGGAGTGCTTCACAAATTATGTCAAGCTGTCCTAATCTCAAAGGTTGGAACAGATGATCCTTGAGGTACCTTCCAACCTGGTCTACTATGATACTATGATTAATCTCACCAATTCAATAAAAAAATCTGTACTTTGCCCTTTTTATTCTTCCTTAGATGTGACCAGCTTGCAATATTCCCACACCCATACCCAGAAGGCATACTAACAAACGAACTGGGAAATGGGAGTCTACACAGTGGATATTAGAGCCGTCCGTCTGTAAGGTCAGATCTGTGATGTGAACACGGAGAGGCAGAACTCAGGGCAAACATTCCTTCATCAAAGCTGCATCTCTTGCATTGCCGTTGAGAATTTACCATGTTTAAGCACGAGAAGATGCACATCAGGACAGCCAAAACGCTCCCTAGGAACGCTCACAGTGCTGAAGACCCTGCTGCCCAGGAATAAAACAACCGGTGCACATCCTCACGAGTCCTGCCCGAGTGATCAAACAAGGCATGGACAGCCAAGTGTCTCTCACCCCAAACCTTAACTTGCCTTGTGCAGAAAAGCAGCACTTAAGACACCTGGGCAAGGCTTTGGGGTGTTTAAGCTAAGCTAGCCCAAGCAGGCAGGATGTCTGTCCTGGGATCTAGTGAGAGGAGTGGGCCGGCGGTGCTCCCAGGCCATCGCGCTGTGTCACGGCACGCGCGGTCAGTCACTGCTATCTCGTGAGAATTGCAGGTCTTCTCGAAGCTGAACTGTCTTCCTTCCTCCATTCCTGCAGTAAGAAAGGATTAAAACATTTAAGCCCATGAAACATGGTAAAAACAGGAAGGGGAATAAATGTAACAAAGGTGGCTTAGAACAAAATGGAAATAATTTCCGAAGTCACTGACTCCCAAAGAGGTGGCAGCTTTTGTCTCAGACAGCAGCGAGTGGGAGATGCTCCCTGAAAAGCAGTAACATTGTGTATTACAGGGTCACTGTTGTGAAATATTAAGATGAAATATACAGATGTGGCCGTTTCCTACAGTTATTTCAAGAGAAACTCTAGAAAAGTTTGGATGTTAAAGTTTTACCCAGCAGGAAATGAATTTTCTCAGACTTCCACAGCTTATTCATCACATCCCTGAAGTTCCGTTAACAATCCTTAAGTTTTATATGAACTTGGATTTTTAAGGATACAACCTTTGTACAGATTTATTCTACAATGTACAGGCCTGTGGAATAGCATGTGTGCAATACAGCAGATACTCATGGCTAATCCACAATTAGCAGATACTTGTGTGCATTCTAAGCGACATACATCCCAATACATGCACACAGGCATTACATGCGTGTACACGTGTACAAATCAACGTGTACGCTGTGTCTCCTGAAAGATGCAGATGGAACAATCTGGGGCAGAAAGGGGAAGCAGGATATATGGTCACAAAGATGTTTCATCCCAAACATGGCCTGTCTGGTTAGACTGAGACCAACCCCGTTAGGGCACGAGTCTAGAGAAGCACAGGAGCTTACTTACCATGGCTGCTCGTGGGCTGCAAGACAGCCCTGAAATCCTGAAAGCGCGAGTGCACGGTCTTCCGTGATACCTGAGCTGGAGCCTACGGAAGTCTATGAGATGGAAGCAGCTCAGCACTGTTTATACTGACTCAACATTACTCCTAAGGCAAACAATTTCTGCTTTGCTCTCCTTTAGGATCTTTCTTTGTAGCATGCACAGGCTGGACTTGGGGGCAGAATCTGTTCCAACACATTCAAGCAGAATTTCAGTTAAATTGAGTTTAAAAGGTCCACTGATACCTACTCAGAGAATACAGGAAGCCCCAAACACATTTTTATTAAGCTTAGTGAAGTTCCTCTCACATTCTAGTTCAAGTGGAGAACATGGTCTTTAATAAGTGCTCCAGCTACAGTTCTGCAGAGAGAAGTCAATCCACATCGAAAAGCTGAACGTTTAAGGCAGTTATACTCTACTTACAATTCAAACAAAATCTGTATTTTACATTTTCTGGCAAAGAAAAACCATTTGCCGATGAGATGGTGGTAGAATCTATGTTCTGACAAACTAAATTCAGATTCCCATTTCGCTAAATTCACTGATTCTATGCATAAATACTAAAAAAATAAAAAAGAATGTCACAGTGCAAAGAGTGAAACTCTCCTATTTATTGACTTTCCTTCTGCTGCACATGTAATACACACACGTGTCAAAAAGTTACCCCAAATTTTCTACTTTTCCTTCCAGTCTCCTGCTGGTGAGAGCAAGTGAGAAACAGAAGACAGTTTAAGGAAAAGAAAAGTAGCTTCAAAAATCAAGAAGCCAAAGGTGAGGAGGAGGTAGGGGCACAGGCTGGTCCCCTCTGACATCCCGCTACTGTGGGAAGAAGCACAAGGGGAACGAAGAAGGGATGGTGAGATGGTGGCCAGACTTCACCTGCCTTCCTGAAACAGCTTCTCTTACTGCCACTGCTGGAGACAAAATCCAGCGTTAAATGCACCATTACAATGAACGGGAGGACCTTCCTTATACTAATACTCTTCCATCTTTCTGGGTTTTTTTTTTTTTTAGAAATACAGAGAAAAATATAAAAACGGGATGAAGTTTTTTCCACCGTGTTTCCTGACATACCAGGGGGATGGTGACCAGCGCAGGTTAACATCTCCCCCACCCCTGTGCTCTGAAGCAGGGGAACATTTCCCAGGACAGCCCAGCAGCCCCCAGAGCAGCGCGAGTCAGGGAAGAGTCTAAAGCCAGGGAGTCTACTGGGAATTCTGCCAAAAAGAATCTCCACCTGAGGGTCAATGGGTCTAGATGAAGTTTTTTGTTTTGCTTTTGAAAAAAACCCGCCATTTCTGAGAGCAGCCCACACTTGGCAGGGCTGTATTTTGGTATCAAGCTGTTTGGTGGTTGATACGTGTTTTCCGTCATGATTCTTCTTAGATGAAAAAGGTGGAAAATACAATGGTGGTCAGAATGCACCTGTGCCAAGTGAATCACACAGGACTAACACCTGGTGGGAGCAGGAATGCAGAAGTTGCCCCAGCTCCATACAAAGGAAAACACAGGAAAGGTCTAAAATTCTGCACTGGTGACTCAGCGTTCCTGGTTACAGCAGATGCTGCACATTCAATAATCCACTGTTACACTAGTAGTGAACAAACTACTCGTTCCTGCTCTTCACCAGTTTAGTACAAAGACTAATTCCACGTTGGTGAATAGCGTTGGACTGAGCAATTCCCATATCAAGAAAAAATGACTGGAAATGTAGTTTTCCACGGCATCAAAGATGCCTGAGCTGATGCAGCAGCACCATCCATTCCACACTATCATATACAAGACACTATTTTTCTTAAACTGACATCTCTTTTCACAGGTTAGTCATTAAGATGAGAGAAAAATCGGAGCCAATGCCTCAATGGTAGGAAAGCTATCCCAGCTCTGAGCACGACAGGTGAGTTCTGCGGCTAGAGAACAGAGCAAGGTACATGCTGAAACTCAGCAGGAGCCAACTTCTACTTCTCAAAACCTGAAAAACCCGTGTTGATGAAAAAGGGAAACACTTGGATAGTCTGTTCAGAGCCAAGAGCAGCATACAGGATCCTTCCGAGCGAAGGGACGTGGTGTCGGGAGCATTCCTTAAAAAGGCCCCTTAGACAACCTGCCCCGTAGCTGTTCCAGCGGGGCTCTGTCCTGCCTCTGAGACACCATGGGGCCAGCAGACCCAGAGAGCACTGCCTGACCTGCCCCAGCTCCCCTGACCTGCCCCAGCTCCCCTGACCTGCCCCAGCTCCCCTCTCACACATCCCTCACTCTCAGGAGCTCTCCTCAAAGGTTTCAATTCACATTTCTGAGCAACAGCAGAGCTGGGCTTTGGGTTTGGTTGAATCAGGATGAACATGGACAGAAAGACTTTTTTTTCCTGAAAAATAAAAAGACATCCTGCTCCTTTTAATTCCATCTTTCTAATAAGGCTACAAGTGACAGAAATCTCTAGAGGAGTGAGCTTGCTTAGCCTATTCATGAACAGAGTTCAGATTCTTCTGAAAAAAAAGGTCAAATTCCAAATTGCACAATAATAATCCCATTCCTGCAGGAAAAAAAGAAGACAAAATATGAACAAGTAAGTAAAAGCCTAATTCTATTTTGAAGTACATCACCCTTCATCATGGATCATTTAAAAACATCATGAGTATGTTCCAAAGAAGTACTCAACAAAACCAATAATGAACATGTGGCAAAAGTACAAAACTCCTTTGCGCTACTGACAAATAATTTCATTTAAGTATTAACACCAGCGTAATATCTGGGCGTTGTTTCATTTAATTTTCAAAATTAATCATATAGAAAACAATGCTCATCATTCCATCCACAGGATTCTACAAAGCTGCTGCTTCATTCAACAAATCATTCAACTGTTTCAATATGAAAATTCCCATTTTCCAAATTGCTCAAAAATCATCGCAGAAAATTTCCAAGCACTTGAACTTAAGCACAACCAAAGTATGAACTTGGTACATTTTTGCAGTTATTTCTAAAACAAGTTAATTTACATAAGTAGTCTAAAAATAACACAATGGGATTCAATTTCATTTTAGACATTTGGAAAGCAGTGTCATACTTTATTTAAAATAAACCCATGTAAAAACAAAGTTTAAATGAAAATGGTACCTGAAAAATAAATTATTTGATATAAAACAAATCAATAACTTAAAAACACACTAAATATACAAAACGTTTAACCATATACTGTACAGTATGGAAAACAATTGATAAAACCTTCTGTCCCACATTAATTTATAAACAAAAGATTACATAAGTTAACGGAAATTAAATCAATAAAAAGACTAAAAGTACAGTATTATTCAAAATTACTGGTCAAATAAAGGATTATCCCAACTTGTTTCAAATGTCTCAAGTAATTTTCTTCTCAATGACCAAGTGAAAAAGTTCAGCCGTACCACTGAAAAGTTGCTCAAAAATGTTTAAAAATAAGGAACAACAGTATGAGAAGAAAGGTTCTCAAATGTGAGCACAGTAGCAATTTTCAAGGTTTCAGGTGGCAGTTCTAATATTACCGATTTTCCATCATTATCAACAAAAAATTTAAATGCTGAATATTCCACTCAACAGAAAAATATTTCTAGTTCAACCTTTGTCAATGTTTGACCAAGTGTGATATAGAACAAATGACCACAGCAAGACAAGAACACAAGGATTTAGTCAAATCCGCTCCCTGGGTGTTGGGCTTTGCCTTACAGATGATCAAGGCTTCAACTGGTTTTTAAGTCATGCAGAAGGAGAAAGCAACACTTAGAGTTTTGTTGGGTTTTACGTAAGACTACTCCCAAAAAAGCAATCACCAAAATAATGCTGTACCTGATTATCTGAGCAGACACTCTTAGACCTTCACTGTGATTTTCCTTCTGCTGGCTCTGGCGTGGAGAAGTCACACCACGCGCAAGTACCGCCTCTTACAAGCAAGAGCGAGGTAACTATGACCCTTTTTGAACTCTGCATTTTAAAAATTAATAAGTAGAAAACCAGTAAGGTTTGATAAACATAGAAAATAAACACTAGCCTTCGGACCTCCGTATTGCTCAGCTCCGTTGTGCTGAGTATCAAAGCGCACAGCTACGTGAGAGGAACCTGCCTATGGCACAAAGACTCTTCTGCTTTCAAACAGAGGAGATTAAAGTACCTCAGGTGGCAAATTTAGTTCCTGGAAAAAAAAAAAACCAACCCAAACAACCCCAAGTGCAGCTCCGCTGAAGGGGCCCAAAGGGAGCTGTGTTTTCTTATGCTAAATGTGAATTTGATCCCTCCGCTCTAAAGCTATTCGTATGAGCCTAGAAGTAGAAATGTTACAATAAGGTGCTTCACCAACAGGTTAAAGGACAGATTTCCTCATTATAGAAGTCAAAACTGTGGTGACCTTATGCCAGAGGTAGCGTCAGGACAAACTGCTCCGTGTTTGACTTGTGTGTGTGAGGTAACCAGCAGGAGTTCACAAAAAGCTGTATGTTAAAAAACCTCCACAAACCCTAACATCCGCAGGTCGATGGATCAGAGACCTGCTTTCAAGAAACAGTTCATTATAAGACCTGTTTATTTTGTTAAAAAAGTAAACATGGGGACATTCTCCACGCTTGTTTTTAAAAGCACATATGTAACTATACACTATCCACAAAATTAACCTCAGTTTTTATAGTTTAGAATACACTGAAAAAATCTCTCCTGAATATTTGAAGAATCTCTGCTTTATTGACCTTACCCAGAACATTAAAGCAATATAAAATTATAATAAATGTTTAGGGACTTTAGGGTCCATTGATTTCCAAACCTTAACTATAAAGGTGATCCATTATTTTGAATGCTATTTCATAATTTTGGTTTTAACTGCTGAACATTCTTTCTACAAGTGTAGCTATGTCTATTTTTAAAAAGATTTTTCATTGCTTTGTATAAACACCATTACAATGTTCAATGCTCCTACAAAAATAGGTGTCCCCTCCATTCTGACACCCTTTGGTCATCCGGACAAACATAAGTGACCATAAATTGACCATCTAGTACTCACTGCCGTGAGAAGTTTCTCCTACTTCAGTGACTTGTGAGTCTCAATTTTCAGTGGTTTTCATGCTACCACTGTACAGATGTACAAAAACCCACACCCAACCAGAGGGAAGGCCAAAGATGGGTGGACACGCCACTACGGGGACGCTGTTCTGGACAGTAGTGTTTCCTGACTTCTTCCACCCTAAAAGACGGATCCTCAAGGCCTTCTCTGTCCCAGATCTAGAGCAGAAGCGAAGGGATTGGCACAAGCTCGGCACAGGAGGCAACATTAACTGCACTGGCTCAGTTCCCTTCCTCTGGAGAGGAGTGAGGAGCACCGCATCCCCAGGAAACCAAACTTATGATGATGTGGCTTGAAGAACAAAATAAATCCAACACTTTAGTATACAGACACCATCTAAAATAGAATCAGAAGAGAACAAAATGCACTACTACGCTGCTTTGGATTTTGCTCGTGTTTATCGCTTTTCTGATCCTGCCATCTCCTCGTCTGAAGGAGCTGCACTTGCCTCTGCCAGCTTACGCAAAGCACACAGCAACGTTAGAGTCTCCTTCTCTGCACATACTGTGAGATTTCCCTATCTGCAAATGGTTAACAGAAGGTTTAAACTGTGACCAGGCTCGTGGCTAGCATGCTGCACGGGCGTGAATTCCATTCCTTATGGAAATCTGGGAAGCAAATGTAAGTAACTGAGTGGGAAACAAAAACTTACTAATAAATCAACAGACTGGAAAAGGCCAAGTCTGAATAAAGTCTTCAAGGAATTTCAATTTTGACAAAACTCTTTATTTTTAAGAAAACCAGAATTTTTAAAAATTATTTGGTTTTATTCTGTACCACACAACTAAAGGCCAGAACATCTTCAGAGAAGTTTGGAGGCGGTCTTCAACCACAATCAGGGCAGTTTTGCTCTTAACTAGGCATTGTCTCGTTTTAGAGTGCAACTCCAGTCTTGTAAAGAATGAATTTTGTGCAATTTTGGAAGCAGCCCCACAACAAGCAGCCATGCCTTGGCCTGGGAAGAGCCTTCTTGGAGTGTCAGATGCAACAAGTAATGGAAAAGAGTGGAGAAGAAGACAGGTACTAGAGAAGGGCAGCATAGCTTCCCTTTCAAAAGAAATGCCAAGATAAACCTAGGTGATTCTAAAGCTAAATGTGACGAAGCAGTAACGAAAATAACACCAGACATTCAACAGCTGGTAGAATTTCCTGAAAAAGAGAATTGGCTTAACATTCAAAGTCCTGAAGGCGAACCAAGGATCCTGCCCTCGCATAGCAAGTCTTTTTATTGCCACGGAAGCCAAGGCTCAAAGGTGACCCATTTGCAGCCTGCCTCCCAAGCGCTGGGCTCACGGCCAACAAAGTGAAACCCCAGGGTGACCACCTCCGAAGAAAGCTACAGAAGCAAAGGCCAGTTTCTGCTGGAAGCATCATGTGAAGCATTCACATGCAAACAAGTGCTCTTTGTGAAAGCAAGGGAGTTCTGACACAAAGCAAACAGGTCCATTTGAAAACAGAGCCCAGCTGAAGCCTGGCAACAGCATCCCTGGTCTTACCACTTGTATCCCCAGTTGGCAGACCCTCAGCTCTGAGGCTGGCTACCTTGACCATAAGGAGATGGATGAAAAAGCCTTCACTCCCCTTTTCGTTTTAAAGACAGGCAGATAAACTTCTCATTTTGTCACTGCATTTGTCTGTCTGATCACTTAAGTGTAAAAAGAGAATGGTTTTGCCCAAATCATAGGTTTACAAAAGCCATATATGATCCCTTCAGAAATGCTGGCACAAAAACTGTGCCCTGACCCCCAAGACATAGTAACTCTCTTCTACATCTACACACAAGACCCTGCAATAGCAGCATGGCCATAACAACATGTTTCGATGAGGAATTATACCTGATCCTTCAGAAGCAGGTACCTGCGGGAGTCCTGTGAGGCTTCTGACCTATCCTAAAGGCCCCCAAAACACAGGACCCCATCAGGCTGTACCCAGTAGCACATCTCCAGTATGGACCATCAAATCCTTGTGTTTAAAATCTGATCATCACATCCTAATCCAGCAACCAAGACTTTCTAGTATCCTCTACTGAGCGTACTGCATCTCACGAGAAATGTAAGAGAACTCTTGTCTGAGACAGGTCTTTGGTTTCACCAAGACCTTGTAAGTCCTGACTGAGTGTCACCTGAAAGAAACACCTGGGTTTCACAGATGAAAGGATGAAAAAGCAGAGCGTATCTGCAGTTTTCCTAAACTCCCTGAGGATTAAGGGGGCAAAACCTCTCTTGAAACAGGTGTATTCAAGGGAGAGCTTTGAAGGAGAGGACGCTGGGTGACGTGGTAAGGAAACCAGTTGCTCCTACCTTCTGGGCAGAAAAACTGCTGGCAAAGTATTTGTTGCAAGAATGTAGTTTCCACTTCCAGAAGTTGCCTTTTGGTCTTTGCTAGTATGATGCATGGGCTATCGTCTAGGACAAAACACATTAAGAACACATACACAGGGTTTTTCCTACTTCAGCTATTCGTGCCAAGTATTTATCGACCATTCGAATGCTGCAGACCACACACTTCTTTTGGTATCAGCCCTTGATATACTCACAGGATTTTTTTTTCCTCTTTTCCTGACTCAAGCAGCAGCACTTTGCTCACACAAATTGACTGCTAACTATTTTCAGAGCAATCATTAAAGGAAGCTGGGCTCAGATATTTCCTAAAGGAGATGTTTTCATACCACCACTGAAACAACATCCTGCATTTCCTTCTTATTTAGCAAAGAATGAGAGATGGAAAAAATAGAGAAGCAGTCTGCCATGATTACTGACACAAAGTCATATTTAGGGCGTCATCCATTGGAAGCCTGAACCCCCATCTAAATGCTGTGATAAAACAGCAACTCCCATCTCGTTTGAAAATTAATCTCACATGAAATAAGGCAAGAGAAAATGACAGGAAATTAGAAATTATTGCAGAGCTACTCCTGTGGAACAGGATAGTGTGAGGTTAAGAGGTGATGGGACAACGGAAGAGGACCTCTCTATACTACACAGTTTTAACTTGGGAGAAATCTCCCAAGTGCCTCTGAACCTCTCCCTGTACATGGAAAAGTAGCATTTGTTGAAGTGACGGAAACATCTGGAACAGACAGCTGGAAAGCACACTTTGGCTGGTGGGAGTTGGTTGGTTGGTTGCTCTGTCACAACCACTATTTTACAGACCATCGTGCTTCTCAGAAGATGGTAGCGTGAACAGGACTGGCAGGAAAGGCAAGGCTGACCAGATTAATAGCGAAAGTCCCACTTAGACTCACTGCACACAAGCTCAGAGGCAGCAGGAGGCTGCACACTGTGCCAAGGACTACCCATACAGCTTTCAATATGCCAGAGGCAGTTCCAGAAATACCAGAAAGAGCATTTCCTAGACAGTGCTGAAGATAATGACTGGAGCCGGGCAGCCAAGTTCAGCTGCTGCAAACCTCTTCAGGCTGTGCGAGACTGCAGACCCGATGGGAGGAAGAGGAGAAACAATTGTGAACACAAGGCAAGGTCAGCTCGGGATACAAGCAAGCACCACGGAATGGCCTCTGGAACTTGAAAATAAACTTTGGGACTGGTAGAGGTTCACACACAAAAAGGAGACACTGCAATAAAACTGCCCCTGACCCCATTGTCACGTTTGCTCTATCTTCTGGCTGCTGAATATCGACACTAGACCTGCAAGTTGCCCAGGCCAAGTCTCTAATCACGCACAGCATCCTCACACAGCCTTTACCTGATCGAGGATTCCTTCTCAGGTTTCCTACCAAGGAACGCCTGCAGGGTTCCATCAGTCTGCGGCACTCAGTTTCTATGTGACAGATGTATTGTAGTGCTCCTTTCACAACCCTTTTTCTTCTACTCATCTGTCAAAGAAGTAACTTAAAACTCTTAGAGAGGAACTAGAGTTCTTTAAAACAACACCCTTTGAAAGCTGGACATTTTTGTGCAATACTTAGCAAAAAAATAACAGAAAATAAAAAACAAAACAAAATTTGAGCAAAACAAAATCAAATTTAATGTTCTTAAATGCAAAAGTAAAAACAAACAAAAAACACAAAAAAGCAAAAGAAAATTAACAGAAACAGAACAACTCAAAGTTTCAAGGCAGTCTGCAGAAAACTTGGGGGATTAATCTTTAAATCTACAAATCAAAGGGGTTTTTTTGTTAATATCTAACTTGCAAGTAATAAGTACTTTTCTGCTGAGTGTTCAATAAGTAAAGCTAGTTGTCAAAACAAAATCCTATTAAAATAGAAAAATCTAGCACTCATTAGAAGGGATGCGAGAAATACAATGCTCAAATGTTTATAACTGTTTTTTTCTTTACGAAATAGAACTACCAAAGGAATTCAAACTATAATGATTGTTGAAAATGAGTAAGTATCTTGCTGCATTATAATGTACCAGTAAGTAGTGCACCATGCATTAAATATTTGGACAGAAGAGATTCAGTTGGATAAAGTAGCAACATAAATTCACGCTCTTTTTGGAGTTTCATTTTGACTCTGAAATCTTCCCGGAGTTTCTTGGAAACTCTTTGGTCCATTCCTATTAGAAAGTGGGCTTTAAAGTCACGTTTCTAAAACCTTTGAATTTGACAGCTTGGCCACTGCTCAGTGTGCAACTTACCTCATCAATGGTGTTAAAAGTTATGCTGGCATGCTACTACTTACAAGACCTTGTACTTAAAAAGCCTGATCCTCAACTACATACGTAGTAATGAATATTAATTGATCAAACAATTTACTGTCAACTAAAACATTAGTATTTCTCAACTTTTCTTCCATACTACCAAGTCTGGGGAAGAGTAGGGCAGGGGAATGGGTAGGAAAAACAACAACATAAAAACAAGAAAATTAATGAATTCAGCCTCATACTTTTCAGAAAATTCCAGTTTTCGCAGACAACATTCAATGGAACAAATGTTAGTCTCATAAGTGAAAGCATGCTTCAATTTTACCACCATCCAGAGGGTCTAGTTAATGCAATCTACTTAAAGATTTCAGGGGATTTTTAACATGTTTTAAATGAAATAACTTAAAGGAACTTAAAATTGGTCTAACATTGTGGGATTTCAAACATTTGAACATGTCAGTTGCATCCCAGAATATAAAACCTTTTTCACTTCTCATTTAGACTAAGACAAACACTTGTGAAAATTGGCGCAAAATGAGTTTTACACTAACAAAAATGTTTCAACTTCTGTCACTCGATTATCTATTCCATACAAAAAGCACGAGCAAGTTATTTGTGGGACTTGTTGGTTTTGAAGGAAACCTGTAAGATTTTGTCCCCCAGGCGGTAGCCATTAAGACTTGCTATGGCCATTGCAGCTTCTTCATAGTTTGTCATGGTCACAAAACCAAAACCTTTGCACTTGTTGGTGTTGAAATCTCGAATAACTTTCACATTGGTAACCGCACCAAAGGGGCCAAACATCTGCCAGAGGATTCCCTCATCAGCATCTTGACCAAGGTTGTAGATGAAGATACACCAGCCAGAAGATGCGTTTCCTGGAACATTTACACCAGAAAGCCCACTCATGTGATCTACACCCATAGGAGAGAACCTAGCAAATAAAAAGCACAATATTTCATGTAAAAGTTCAATTCAATTAAGCAAATTAACTTGAATGGGAAGGAACTGAGAATGAATATTTTCTACATGGACATCAAAACCGCCAGAAAGAAAAAGTTTCCCCATTCAAATTGACAAACAAATTGACAGCTGCCAGGAAAAAAAAAGTTAAATATTTCAACTACTTTATCAATAGGGAACTATCCTTTGAAATAGACAGGTAAGGCAGGATTACGTGATCACCTTCACAGGGGATCTGGATCGATCTCTGAAACTCAGCTAGGCTGTTACGAGTGTTGCGGGGCATCAGTGCAGAATTGCTCGGGCTGGGTAACAGGCAACACCCTCCCGAGGCCCCGGCTTCAAGCCGCCCTCAGGCATCTCCCACTTTGCCCAAGGAGTCTGCATCCCATATTCTCCTTTTCTTGCCTCTAATGTAGCACCTTGGGAACTCTTAAATCAAAAAGTTGGGTTTTGCTGGGGCAAGGGAGGGAGGGAGTGTTTTGTTTTTAGCAGCAGAGACTGTGTGTATTAATTTTATTTTTTTTTGTGGAACAGAACAAAACCTACTCCCTTTGCCACCATGAGGCAGCTGGTGTGGGCAAACACTCCCAATATGAGCAAAGCTACTCAATAAGCCACACTCGTGCCTACTCGCAGCCAAGGAAATATTATCACTTCCTCAGCCAGTTCTCAGCAGCTGGGCTGCCCCACATTTCTAGCTAGAGAATTTAAATCCCAGGTTTTCATTCCTTAGTACCGGCCATGCAGATATTCTGACTGCAGTAGCTTTCAAACATAAAAACAGCAAACCACACTCAAGTACACAGTTTTAGCATTTCAGTAAGCATGGATGGTTTTCTTATTGATTTTACATCAACTTTATACTCTTAAAACTTATCTGACTTAACTGGAATTTTTACGTTATCTGTCCACTCCTAAACCCTGCCTCCTGCAGCACCCCAGCAGTATTTATGCATAACAGAAAGCAAAACCCCTCTCCTTTTTATGTCTTGCTTTGTATTATTTTCTCCTATAACCCACATCCCTAATGCCCCTTTATTTCTGGTCTCCACCCTAGAAATTCAAAGCTCAGAATATTCTGATGCCATATTATGGTTGCACAGGTAAGTACTCAAAGGTCAGGAAACGTGAAAGTTAAGGTTAAAAACTCAATTTGATCCCTCGTGCTTATGTATTATTTAGAAATGTGAGGTCATGTGATTGTAGAAATATAATGATACTATACCAGGGGTTCCCAAACTGTGGTGTACCACTGGTGATATGCAAACCACTTAAAAGCGGTACACGTGCTGCTCTCTGCCAAGAACATGGCGGTGGCAGTTCCTGATTCTCTGCTGACCTGGAGGAAACAGGGAATGGATGTCTGGGCAGTGAACACTGCATTAAGTGCCAAACACTTCCCCACTGACTTTTTCTTGCCCTGCATAAAGACAAGAGCTGCTGCTGTCTTTCTAGAGGAGGGAGGGCTCAAGGCAGCATCCCTCAGGAGGAAGAGGAGCAGAGCTGCAGCAGCACACACACCCACACAAGGAGGTCGGGTCATGCTCAGGGTGGCACTTGGGCTGATGCACTCATACCACAGAACCACTCAGTCACCACCTCCCCTGCCCCAGGCTCTCTAGTGCTCCAAGAGAGCTCGTTTCCTTGGACACCTGAGCTATGAGCCCCTCCTGTACCCAGAGCAGGGCGGTCTCGGTGGCACAGCCCCTTCCCCTCCATCACACCCTGGCTGCTGCTGCCTGGGCTCAGCCCGTGGCCCCGCTGGCTGCCTGCCACTGCTGTTCTAGAGCGTGGTGCAGACACCTGAGCTCATGCTGCACATACTCACTGCCGCTGCCACTCTTGGCCAGCCCCAAGCAAATCCAAGTTTGGGAATCCTTGTACTACAGTAAAACTGAAAAAGTAGTTAGGGTATCAGAATGTGAATGAGACGCGCTAATCCATGTGGTCTGACAGCTCTGTGACATATCTACTCTTTATTTGCTTTTATATGAAAATATTCCTGTGTTTGCATGCTTTATACGCTTCCTTTTTCTGACAGACACCTTCAGCTCTGTAGCATCTTTCCATGTGAGTAATGATCTGGTAGGAGGTGTCTGAATAACTGGTTAAGTTTTCATCTCAACAGATCACCAGTCCTGGGCTCCTGCTCACACGTACGCAGAGCAGGGAAAATCACCAAGCTCGGAATCGCATGATGGTGGTTCCAGCAGTCAGTGTAGCCCTGACCCTCCTTGCTCTAAAGCCCCAGACTCTGCCCACAAGCCCAGATCAACGGTACATCAAGAACCAGAAACACTCATAAAACACTTGTAGGGCTGGGGGTTGATGCAGGAAGACAACAGATCTCAACGCACACTACAGGCAGACTGCACCTCTGTTCTTTGGATATACTGATTTTCAAACAGATTATCCTTTCTTCCTGCCTCACAAAAACGCTACAGGTTTATTAAAAAAAAACCCACAAAACCAAAAACAAACCACAAACAAAAACAGACTAAAAACATCTCTAAAAGACTTGAAAAGTCACTTCTAAAAGCCAACCCTAGGACGTACCACCTCACATGTAACACCTTCTCACCCAGATCTAACATGACTCTAAAGCAAAGCTACACTGAGCAAGCTCACATGAAAAAGAAACATTTCACAGAAGCTTCATAAAAGAAATTTGCTGAAGCGCTGGCACAGGATTAGGGCTGTGTGGAGAGCCCTCGATGAGCAGAGCAGGCTCCTGCTGCAGCTCAGCTGACCTGGTAAATCTCTGCGCTTATCTCGGAGCGAAGGAGGGGGACAGGATCTCTTGGTCAGGTTGGGATGACAGCCTGTGCGTGGCCAGGCAGAGCCTCTGACACAGTAACACCTCTTCGTGCTACAGGGAAACATTTTTTTTTGACCACACAAATTTAAGATGACTTTTTGGAATTTATACTTGTTAAGAAGGTTTAAAAGACTGTCTGATCTGGGCAAACAACTAAAGCCCTCAGAGATCCAAGATGTTTCAGATAAAGTGTTTTTTAAATTCCATTAATATTGTAATTAGAACAATCTCAGTTTTATGATACTGCTGGTGTCCCAATTGTCATTGTAATTATTTTTATACCGTCTTCTCCACATTGCTTTTTCAATCCTCCCTAAGCACCTGTAGGTGTTGTCATCTACACATGGTTCTTTGAAGCCATGCTAACCTCAAAAATCTAACATCTCATGACACTAAGTATCAACACAGTATATGTTTAATTGTAATCTTTTTCACCTTATAAGCTTCTCATTTCTATGAACGACCTTTTGCTCTGTTATGAGACTGCTTCATCTCCTAGATTCTGGCATTACTTTAACACCCTAAAGGACATAATCTCAGAAATTACACCCTAAATTAAAAATATTTTTAGTTCTATGAAATTCCTATGAATTCTTTTTGCTGACTTTTCACTGCAGTCTGTGAACAACTACACACAGGAGGACAGGTGGGAGCAATCCTACAGCTTACACATTGCTAATAAGCAGGAATATTATTTTTAATATTAGCCCGTGTTGCCTTTGCACATGAGCTTGGCATCTTTGTGGAACTATTCAAAAATACAAAAAGAGCAGTTCAACTACACTGACACCGGTTATTCTATAGGCAACTGGCAGAAGCCGCAAATTCGCAGGACCTTGTTCTTGTGGGAGACCTCAACTTGCCAGATATCTGCTGGAAATATAACACAGCAGACAGGAAACA
>JAVSBS010025148.1:107463-137790 GCA_033124195.1 Coracias cyanogaster | reverse complement strand
CACAGCTGCGTGCGAGCGCAGCCCCGGGCGCCCGGCCGCCGCCTCCCCGCCGCCCGGGGCGGGAGGGAGCGAGCGGAGGAGGGGTGGGGGCCCGGCCGCCGCAGTGCCGTGTGTCTGCGTGGGGCGGGGAGCGGCGGCAGGAGGCGGAGGAGGAGAAGGAGGAGGGAGGGGACGGCAGCCGGGCGCCGCGGGGCCGGGGTCCCTGGGCGGGAGCCGCTCGCTGCCGCTGCCCCCGACACCGCGGGGAGGTGCCGCCGCCACCGGGGGCTCCGGGCGAGCTGTAAGCGGAGCCCGGTCCCGCTCCCTCGGCTCCGCCCGGGCCTGAGCGCTCCCCCAGCCCGGCGGCCGCTCTGGGGAAGCGGCCCGAGAGCCCGGCAGAAAAGGGTTGGGCTGGGGGCGAGGCGGGGAGGCTGGCGGCAGTCACCGGGAAATCACGGTGTCTGGATCGTAGCTGGCGTTAGGCTGCGTGCTGCTGCCTGAGCCGGGCCTTTGCGGGAGCCCCTGGGCAGATACACCCGTGACTTAGCCAGGGAAGAGTCTCCTTGGAGAAGGAGAACCGCCTGCTTCCTCAGCCCGTTGGGTTTGTGGTGTTTTATTCCTTCAGAGCGGTAGGAAGCAGGGGAAGAGGCTCTAGAAGTGAACTGCTGATATTTTTACGGTATTTAAGGATAGTCTGAGCTAAGCATATAGCGCCTGGCCGTGGCAAAGGCAGCGGAGCCCTGTTGCCGCTGTAAATAAGCAGTTTAAGGCTGCCAGTCTTTTTACCGAAAGCTTTTTTTTCCTGTTGTTCTTAGTTTGCTGCCGTTGTGGCTGAAGGCAGTCGTTTGTTTTTTATCCCTTTGGGTTTTTACGTACTGAACTATAAAATCCACTCGCGGCAGTTAATTTCCTGGCCTTGGGGCGCCTGGTGGGCTCCTCTCCTGGGGTGTCCCCTGGGAGGGACCTGCTGGGCCGCTCTCCTGGACGCTCTCGGAGAAATGACGGCCTCGCACCCCGTTGTCAGTGTCATACCGAAAGTGTCATTCCCCAAAGCGGGGCTCTTCCTTGCTGACAAGGCGGCTTAAGGGCGCTGTGAATGGAAACCCGCCGTTCCATTGCACTTGTGCCTCCTACATGTTTTTCAGGACATTTGCTTGTTTACGTCAGCGGTGGTGTCACAAATAGGATATACCAGGCTTGTGCGTATTTGCATGTACAGACGTGTACGCAGACATGTATGGACGCCTGTGTGTCTGTGTCCCTTGCTTTGGCGCTTGTGATAAAGCCACGCTGGGACTGGAACAGAGAAGTCGGCTCTGCTGTGTCACACGAGATAAAGGGAGATGTAAATTGCCCCCAAATGGTTAATCTCTGAGTTTGAGGAGTGCCGTGATGAGCTTAATGCTTATAGCCAGACTTGGTCATCTGCGGTCTTGAAGAAAATACGTTGTCATGGACTCAACCTTAAGAAAGACTGAGAACAGCTTTAAGAAGCAAGGCCGATCTTTTTAACATCATGCAAATACTTGAAGGATCACATATTTTAAAATATATTTGCGTTTCATTTTGGTAAGCAGTAAATGCCTGAAAAAGGTCATGTAATCTCATTTTTGTTCAGCCACTGTACTCTTTTACGTCACATAAAGCCTGAAGATTTCTGAACTTTGTGTTTTTCTCAAGCCCCTGGTCTTTATTAGGGAGAGGATCCACGTGGGACCTGCTTCCCCAATGTCTCTGCATTGTCTGAAGGTGCTTCTTTACTACGTGTGTAGATTTCCTTGTGTTCCTCGCTGTGTGTCCTGGTGGTGTCAGTGCTAAATCTGAAGCTTGAGACATTTGAGGAAGGAACTTTTTTGCTATCAAGAATGATACTTCTGGAATAAGGCTTAAGTTCAACTTAAGTGTTTAAACTGGAACTGTGTTATTTGAGAGAGCAAATAAAGATTATGTCTGGTGGAAAAATTAGAAAACACTAGGGATTTACTCACATATCGTGTGGTGTAGTGCGTTACCGAAGTCAGAATTCATTACTTGTAAATACTATCTATGTTTTTACAGTCTTTTAGGCCGTACCCTGCTCATTATAAGGCTGAAAGGCTCTGTTGAAAGAGGCACCTAAGCAGTCTGTGGTGCTGACTTCGCATCTTCTGCCTCTGTCCTCAGCCCAGCCAGTAAGCACTGGCCCATCCGCAGGGAGCCTGGGTTTTGGAGCAGGAAGAACAGAGCCGGCGAGCGAGCCAGCTGCTGCCACAGTGCCCACCGTCTTCTCCTTGCCTTTGTTGCTGTTGTCCCTGCCTGGTTGGCAGGACCTGGTCTGCTGCACCCAGCTGGGGTTTCTGCAGCACCTGAGGCCAGGACCGCGGAAATGGCAGAGGCTTGTGAGGTCCAAGCCTTGAGGATGCTGTTGGCCCGTGTCAGAGAAAGCTGGACCAAAGGTTGGTACCAGAGTCTCTTTGTCTGCAAGCGCTGATGGATCGTGCGCTGGAGAAGGGGAGCGAATGCTGAACTCACACTGCTCTTGCCACGTTGGTATTTGTACGTGTGCTCTGGTTGGCCTCTCTAAACAGTGCACTTTGTATGTGAGTAGGTATAAATAAAGTAGTTAACAAATTCCACATGTTTCTTCAGTATTCTTGTAGGCGTTAAAACGCTCAGTATTCTTTCTGTGCTTGGCTTTGGAGGTCGGAGGTTAGATGTGTTGTTAGAGTGCATGCTCTTCTCTGACACACCGCTTTAAGAGCAGGGTAACACTGATATTTAGTGTATAGAAGGTCTCTCACAGCATCCAGCCTTCCGCTGTTGGCTAACTTGGCTACAGACGGCTACTCTGGCAGCATCCTCTCTTTTTATTTGTAAATGAGGTGAAGTTCACTGCACTACTTTATTTTTGTTAGTTGTTAAAACATCCTCATGCTCCTGGCAGCAGATCATGACAAATCCTTCACTGTAATGCTGGGAGCAAGGGAGGCAGAGAGGGAGAAATGGGGAGGGAGAGGAGGGGGGAAAAACCCTCTTGAGCATATGGAGACATCCAGAAAAAGATGTGCATCGTCAGCTGTGATTCCATTGTGTGCTTGCAGCCGGGATCTGAGCTGCTCTTCTCTTGGGAATTTAAACCTTGCAGAAGTGTTCTTTGGCTTTCACCCGCCAGGAAAATCGATCTTAGATAACATACATTTCACATACGAAAATATTATCTACAATAAATAATATTTTGTTTCAGGGAATAAATACGGCTGTCAGGACTCCTGCTCTGTGCTGGAGTAACATTTTGAGCAGTCGTACGTATTGGCGGAACGGCAACTTTGGGTAGCAAGAACAATTTGTAATATTATATCAGTGATTACACATTACTGAGGCATCTTACCAGTTCTATGGTTAGTAGTTTGTCAGCAGTATTTACGTTATGCAAACACTCCCTGTTTTTAATGATTCAGTAGCTCGGCCTTTTCAAAACCTACCAAGTAGAAATGTGACATGAAAAATGACAGCTTGTATAATCAATTTAGGATACAGAATTTAAAACAAACAAACAAACAAAACCCCAACAAGCCCAAACCCAGGGAATTTTTAAAACAAAGCTATTTTGTCAGTGTTGTGAGTATTCAGAAATAGTACTTACATGATAAAAAAACGAGGTGGAAGAAATTAGTTTTTTTTTTATTCAGTCCTGCATTTACCTGTTCCCCAGAACAGCGTTTCCTCTTGAGCATTTGGAATACTTCTGCTGGATTTGTACAATTATTGTGAGCTGATGAATAGTTTGAAAAACAGATCTTGAACGTGGTGGATTTGCTGCATTGCGTTTTGTTACTGTTTATGATTTTTCAATCTTGTTCTCTGGAAATTGCACATTATTCAAGTCAGAGACTAATGGAAATTTTACTTAAGAATTTTATGGAAATGAAACGGGCACAATTCCTGTGGAAAGTGTACGGTCACTGGGGTATTTGGCATTTTGAAGTTTGAAATTAGTTCATCAATTTGAATGTCTGAAGCTGTATGACAACATATTAACAATACACACTTTTTTTTTCTTCCGCAGCTGCATCATTATACCACTGCGAGTGTTGCATTTCCTTAAATGGCTTCCATAACAATCTTACATTAATGCAGTTACTGGCAGATACTGTTCTCGCTTTGCTCTCATTTTAGCTGTTATAACTGACAGTAAATCTCCCTCTTTCTGTGAGCGTGCTCCCATTACTTAGACATTCAGAAGCCTCTTTGTAACGTGTGTTTGCTTCTCGCAGCTAAGATGCAATGCCCTCTGTAAATTACTTCAAGAAGTTACTTGCTGTTTGTATTTTGCTAAAATAGTCCACATTATATGAAAACTACTAATGTATTAATGAAAGGGCAGTGAATATAGGGGACAAATTAATGAAATATCTACCGAATATGTTGACTTATCCATAAATCTTAGGTAGTATGGATCATGTGCGCTTCGGCTGGGGGGGGCCATCCTGGGACATAGTGAGAACATATATCTGATGTAGGGATGACTGAGAGTTGCTATTCTGATGCTTTTTTAGTGAGCTATGTAAGACATATTGTTGCTCTTTGGTGGGATTTATAGTGGGCACATCACAACTGGCTGCTTTATTGGCTGCCTCAGTGGAAAAGTCTGGGATTGAAGAATGGGCATGGAAAGCAAAATAACATTTTACTTGTTAGGTCAGAATTATTATGGAATTTTACTCTTAGTCTGCCTGTGCTGTAATTCTTCCGTCTGTGAACGGACTTAGTTTTTCATTGCTGTCGGTATTGATCTCTGATGAGCCTTGCCCATGGATTTTGAAGAAAATCACTCCAGTTAAAAGCGATGCAGTATGTCACCTATTTGTACCTTGCAGATTATGTGGGAGGTGCTAAACTGCATTTAAAAAGGAAACTTTATGAGGATGGAGGAAAGTCTGCCTGTGAATAAATTTGATAGTATATACTGACACTTTTATTAAAGGTATTTTTATGAACTTACAAATTTATCATATGCATGTGTGACTGAATCAAATTAAAAAAACAAAACAAAACAAACCTCCCCCAAACCCAGGAAGGTCAGATGTTTTAATATATGTGCAAGTGAGAGTTCAGATAGCACCCGGACTACAGTAGCGATTGCTTTTCTTCATGTGTCTTCCACCATGCTTGGAGTTCACAAGGTAGCTCTTCAGTCCTTAATCTTCAGTATTTCAAGATAAATGTCAGGACTTGCTGACCAACCACTTACATTATTCCCAGAAATAAATGTGATTATTATAAACTAATTTCACTTGCTGCCCTTACACAAATGCCTACCTCGGTTTCTAGAGATATGAGCGATGTCCTCCTCCTGTTCTGTCGGTTTCCTGAAATGGATTCTTTGTGGAAGAAGATTATGAGCATATACAGATAAACACATTATTTACTTCAGCAGATTTCAGTTATATTTCCAAGGGGAAAAGCTATTCTTCAACTAAATCTTCATACTTTTTCCAAAATAAAAGAATTACAACCAGAAATACACTATTTTGTTTCAATGTGGGCAGAATACTTGTTGCCTTTATCTTAAAAGTCAACCTGTTGATACTTTACTGGCTATAAAATGTAGCTCTAATAACCTAGTTTAAAGTTTGTTTTTTTTTTTTTTAATTGCTTGCCAGTTTGTGTTGGCATTTGCAGTACAAACATGCTTTTGCTTGTTTTGCTGTTTCTACTTAAATAATCATGGCTGTCTTTGGTACAGAGATACTGAATTTTTAATGAGACCTCAAACTATTTTCTTGCTACAGTTCTGTGTGAAATCAGTGGGAAATGCACAATGATGAGATCGTTTGTGGCACCTTTTCTTCTTGTGGTACTTGTTTGCTCCCTTTTAGCTAAACTGTGGTTTGTAGAGTTGTGTTTTGTTCACAATTCGTAGTTTTTAAGGGGCAAGAGGGTAACACATGTTAGGTACCTGGAGTATAGATGTCCTGGAAAGTGGACAGTGGAAAAGAAAGAAGTGACTGTGCATGGACGGAAAATAAAGATTTAAAGTGCTCTGAAGTCCGAGGACGATCTGGTATTGTGGGCCGTATCAGTTGCTTTTAGTTATTATTTGACCTTTAAGAAGGTTTCTTTTACTCTTTGTGGGCTGGAGGGTTGTATGATGATGGTGGGAAATGGCAAGTGAGGAGAATGATGGCAATTGTGTATTCCTTTTTTTTTTTTTTTTTCATGGTAGCTAATGCTGATGATCTGTGTACGGTTTGGGGGAGCCCTGTTCTTTGTGTAGGCCGTTGTGCAAAGCCCACCCGCAGGCCTTTGAGCACTGCCATTTACAGCGTTGCGTTACTGCAAGAGCTGGATTTGTGCAGGAGCGGTTTCTCTTGAGGAGCATCCCAAGAACCTCATGGTTCTTGTGGGGATGGTGGGAATTGGCAGTGGTGGTAGCTTTGCCTGTTGTTGCAGCGCTGGCTTTCCTTCATGTCAAGCTTCAGAAAGGGCTGGAGAAGGGAAAGCAAAGGGCTAATGGGTAATTTCATTGTCCATCACTTTGTGTTCATCACTTCACTGACAGTCTAGGTTTGTTAGAGGAATAAATCCTCTAATAGCAGAAAATATCAGGTCATACATCTTTTTGGGTATGTAAGCCTGTCACTGGTTGCTCTATGATTCAAGAGATTTATTTGGAAAGAAAGATCTCGTGGGTAGTATTTTGAAGGTAGTGCTTCTACTGCGGAACTATAACGTGTTCTTTTGCAGACAGTGTTATTAAATGTTTTGTGAATTGCCGAGTGTTGCTGATGTTCATTGTGCATGTCCATTGTCGCGCGTGGGCCGCAGCGTGCTGGTCAGGAGCCGTGTTACTCGTGTGCAGGCTCCTTGAGCTGCAGGACCGGTGGCCACACAGATCAGGAGGTGAGACCCAAAAATACGTCAGCAGTAGGAAAACCCCAGCGAGCAGCCACGCTAGTTGTCGAGAAGCGAGCGGGCGGTAGTCATCTCAATTCACTGGCGTGCCGCAGCTGAAGGACAGGAGGTGGGTGGGAGATGCCTCTGTCTGCACAGGCACTCTCATGGCTGTTGCTCCTCTGTGGAAAAGGTCTCCCCGCCATGGGCTGGGGCTGCAGGCTGCATCTGCTGGTGGAACAGCAGCTTCCCTCTGGTGTGTCTCACTGAGCTGCAGGTGTCCAACAGACACTGTGAATCTCACTAAAACACCAAAGGTCTGCTAGTGTTTTACTTAAGATTTTATTCTAAGGCAAGATGATGTTTTCTGTCAGTGAGGACCCACTCGAAGCCCCATGTTTGTGATCTGTAGAGTTCATGTGTTTTTTTGGGCATTCCTGAGGAAATGTTGTAGTTGTATCTTCTGTGTATATGTATTTTATGTAGGAATACGTCACTGTTAGGGGCACCCCTGAGTAGCCTGCTACTGTAGTGGTGTCCTGCCTGCGACCGAAAGAACTTAAGCAGAGTTTGTTTGAAGGTTTCCGTGCGATGGCAGAAATAATGGAAGGAATTAAGTTGTTTCTAAATTCCGTTTCTCTTGAGGCATAATTAGTATGCTTTTTTCCCCTGTTGATGGCTCTTGTAGTGTATCTTTCATTTTCTTTACGTCCTGTTTGTCAGAGTAAGAAGGTAGAAGACTCTTCTTTGGTAGCTTGCTTGGATACATGTGACATGAAGTACTATTTGACCTACAAGAAGGAATGCAGGTATAATATTTATGTGGGTGGTGGCACGCTCCTCTTCCCTGAGGAAGTGTGTCTTGCTGTGCAGTGCATGTCCTCTGCTCTGCTGAACTCTTAAGCTCCAAACTAGTGAAGAGCTTTCTGTTCTTGTCCACTGATACTCATGGCTCAGATCAGGAGAATTGTAAGCGGAGCGTCAGGGAAGAAACATGCTTCTGAACATACAGCTTCTAATAATGGTTCAGAGAAGTTCTATAAGAACACCATTTTCTCCTTTTTAGAGATTTGAAACTCCTGTGTTACAAAGTCAACCAGCCAGGCAGTCAACCAAAAAAGGAACCAGCCACTTTCACAGAGAGTTCCCACAGATTCTTTTGTGAAAATAAAGGCTGCGTACCGTGGAAGTTAACGTAAACATCTTGGTTGCTGTCATTGTGAACTGGCAGCAGGTAGGGAGGAAGCTGTGTGCCTGGAGTGATTGTGCAGCTGGAAGGGGTTCTAGTTATGTCTGGAAGAGCAGATAATGCTCTGCAAAGTTGGTTTCCCTCGTGGTGTTACACTTAAAACTGCGATGTGCTAAGCATCGTGTTTTTATTTTTCTGTGCCTGTCTTAAAAAAAGACTAATGTTTTTCTCTCTAATGTTTTGTTCCCAGCATGCTTGAAATGCATCTGAGTGGCGAGGCCCCCCGCACCCACAGCCCCTAGAAGTCGCTGCCTGCCTCGCTGCGCCTTGGTGAGTTCTCTATATCCTATCACCTTTAATTGGATTGTCTTGCCGTTTTATCTTCTTCGCTGGGGAATTTGATGTGCGATGTCTTCAATTGATTGTGTGGATACAACAGAACAAGCCTTGGTGTAAGTAATGTAGGGTATTACCCAGTGAGTCAGGCATTTTAGACGCTTTCAGAAGTAAGGGCCGGGCTGGTTATGGAAGCAGGGACCTTGCTGTGGTGCCAGGACCAGGAGCGGGACTCTGCTGAGAAAGGCTGATGTGATGTTCTCACACGTCAGTTTGATATTTTATACTGTAACTAAGGAATTGACATTTTTCAAATGTGCTGATTATGGTCTGTCTTATGGCAAAGGTTGAGTGTGAAATAACACGAGCTTTTCCATCCAACTATCTGCACTAATAAATTACTGAAATTGAGGGTTGAAATGGGTGTAATGACACTGATGGCTTGAACTGCTTGTTGCTCAAGAATTACTGATGACTCCGTCAGACAGTGCTGTGCCCGTTTAACTCTGCTCACAAGAAGGGATAATGCCGCTGAGAAGTAGAGCAGTGGACCCCTGCGGATGGTTTAAATGCAGACTAATAATAATTTGGTAGTGCAGTGAAGGAAAGTAGACTATAAATGCTGTGTTTTTATTTTAGGTATGTTTAATATATCAACATACTCACTTGGTATGAATCTTACAAATATGCATTTGAGATGTTATGTGAGAACCTTTTCAGGGTACGGATGAATAAATGTTGTCTTTTAACACATAGAGTGACTTATTAAGGTCAGAAATATGTATTTTTGAGGCTTGCACGCTAAATATAGAGGTGGGAAGTGAGCTTGCTGAAAAGGTTTTTGGTTGTTTGGGGGATAACTGTTTATAAAATGCCTGCCGTTTATGGGTAAAACTATGTAGGTCTGCATCAAGTATCATTTCCTCTTTTGTTAATTATCTTGAGCAATTTTTGCAAACTAGCAATGCTCACCTTTAAGTGAACTGAATTTTCTATCATCAGCGAATGAAAACAGATTAAGAGGCTTTCCAGCACTTCTGGTTTTTTTCCTGCCTTTTCTCTTGGCTGCTCTGATAAAACACTTTGTAGTTCATTGTGTGCAATGAAGTTTATAATACTGGTTAATAGTTTGTTTATGTATTATATTAACTTGAAAATGCTCAGCCACATAGATGTTATTACTTATTTACACTTATTACACTATATTACCCATTATTTATTTACACTGCGTGTCTGGGTTGCATAATGATCATAATAATGTGCATGTCTTCTCCATAATAAGCTGCTTTTGTGATCATTTAAGCAAATTGTTTTAAAAAAAGGAAGTGGTAAGAATCTAAAATATTTTTTTTCCTAGTGAATAGGACTCATAATAGAATGAGTTAGGTATGTGTAATAAAGGGAGGAATGTCACTGCCAAAATTCTCCAAAGAGAACATGAAATTTTGTTGTCAAGATGATAGTATGTTTGTTTTCAGGTGTCTCAATTGTAAATTTCCATTAAAAAAGGAATGCATTAGGTAAAGACTGAAAAAGGTAAATATTCAAATGAAAAACGTTTTTGCATATAATTATTTGGGTTATTTTTTAAATATATATGTGGGGGAAAAAAAATCGAAACACCTCTCTTTTGCTCAGTGTTGCTACATTCTGCATCATAGTTACAAATTTGATTGTTACCATGCCAGAAAGTAAACTGGTACCTTTGCAGATGCTGACTAAAACATAGTTACTGTATTTGAAAAGTTCAAAACCTTTAATAAGAGCAAACAGGAGATAAATAGTAAGTATGTGGCATCTGTGGTGTTGACAGTGAGGAAAGAAACACTGTAAAAAAATGGCTATCATGAGGGGATTTAGAGGGTGGGGATGAAGTAGAGAGGTAGCTCTCCACTCAGTGTCCTTTTGCTCTGAAGTGGGTGGTTTTCCTTGTGTTCCTGCTAAAGTAGGTTGCATAACACAAGGAATAGTTTCAAATTTTGGTTCCTTTTAATCCTTGGAAATTCTTCCATTGATTTCTGAGTGTCCAGGATTTCAGCACGCTCAGACGCTCAGATGTTCACCTTCTCCATCACAGGGTTGGGGAGCTGTAGCTGTTTTGGCCAGCACACCGAGCTAAGCTGTGTGTCTGAAGGGGCTGCATCAGCTGGGGTTTCATGGAGGGAATCCCGGCCGTGGCTTTTGACTGGAGTTGCTTGTGGAGTAGATGCTGGGTTTGGCTGTGTTCTGAAACCGTCCCAGCACCGTGACAGACACTGTGCGTGTCCAGCCTGTCTGCAACTGTGGTTTTTTGGCAAGTGAAACTACTGCTGAATACTTACTGGATCTGGTTTTATATTATATACCAGATAAGGGTGTGAATCTTGGGCTGGTTAAATGGCTTTGGAGTGTGTGTATATGAACTGATAAGAAATAGCGTAAATGGCAGAATTGTGTCTGCTGGTAGTTGGGGTGGTGGGAAGTAGCTGCTGCATACTACCAGAGAGCTGCGGAACTGGAGGTGGTGTGTTTAGACTTAGTTTAAAAAAAAAAAGTAAAAAATACTAACTTAAGCTTAAGAGTTTTCAGTCAGAAAACATTTCGTTTTTTTTTCTTTCTCCTTTTCTTTTGCATGACATGGTTGGCTTTGCAAGGAACATTTCTCAGGAAAAAAAAAAAGCATAGATGAGAGAAATCTGTTTTCTGTCACTCTTGATCTGAAGAGTCTGTTTCAATCTAACTTTGTAGTGATTTCATTGGTGTTTGTGTTGTAGTTAGCGTCAAGTGTGACAGATAGAAAATATTTGTGTGTCTGTTCTGAGTTACTCCTTGTTGTTGTTTATGGCAGCGGTAGACAAAGCAAATTCTGACAGATATCTCATTTTTGACTGCGTGCTCCTAATACATGTGTGTCTAGAGGGAATGCTGCCGGGAAATACAGTGCAGGACTGAGAATAAAGAGTGCCTTGTGTTGAAATGAGTCTTAAGAGCCTTCAGTATTGGTTTAGGATGCAAGTGAGGAACCTACAGTAGGTTCCAAGTAACAAACCTGGGTAAGAGAGAGCTCGTTTTGATCAGAATGCAGAGCTGGGCTGGTGCCTACCTGGAGCTCGGGAGTCAGTTCTGAGCACCTCAGTTCCTGTGCGAGCTGTGTTTCTGAAACACCTGAAAGAAAATACAGGTATCGATCACAGGTATGGATAACCTCGACTGAATCGGGTCTTCTCGTTTGCAGAGGGTTCTGGGCAGGATGTTTAATCTACGTGGAACAGGTTTGTGGTGAGTAAAGGTGGATGTTCCCATTCCTAGACCTCAAGATCAGGGACTTGTGTTTTGCATGAAATACGATCAGATTTGGATGTTTCTGCTGACTCCTGTTCAGCAGCAACATTAGCTAACAGGAATTGCCTACAAAGATGCCTGTAAAAGTGGGTGCTTGATTGTAGTGAATTTAATGCAATCAGTGTTAAAATGATACTCCTCCTCGGAGCGCAGTTCTGCGTAGGCGGTACACGGAGAGCAGAAGTATTGGGAAATGAGCATCTATTAAGATTTATGTGATTGCACCCCGCAGATATTTCTTTTCTCTAAAATTGGAAATGGGGGCTTATGGAAATCTTTGGAGTTTATTTTGTGGAAAAGCTGAAATTTACCCAAATGTAATATATTGCATTTCCTTCAAAATTGGTGAAAATTGAGACTATTGTAGAGAGAAATCTCATCATGCTTGCAGTGAGGGGAACTAGATTGGTTAGTAATGAAAGCAGTTTTAAAGTACTTTCATAGCTTTGGGGCCACAGCATTCAAATTCGTTATTAATCTGGAGTAAACCATTCTTAACTACGTAGAACTCATTAGCTACTGTGAATAGATTTAAATGGAGTCCTCTGTCAGTGGACATTTTACAGAATTGATGGAACTGAACTTCATATATATCCAGGACTGCTGAGAACACTCATTCAATTGATTGAAGTTGCATTTTGTATGTAGCTATATCCTGGAAGATATTTTTTAACGTTTCAGTGAGATAAATAAAAAATATTTAGGAAATGAGATCGCTAACTTGATTTTATTCACTTCTTAAATATTGGTTTTGACTTAGTAATGGGTTTTCCTAAGATGTTTTCATTTCTTACCTTGATAGGAACCTTTTTATCTGGCCAAAGGTATAGTATATACGCATTTGCAGAAGAAATAGCTGTCATTATCATCTGTGGAAAATCAATATATATTTTAAATATAGATTGATGACATTGTGCCACCAGTATTGGAGCCTGGGAATTCTAGAGGGGTCAAGAACAGGACAATTGAGCACTTGCATCATCAAAGAAGATGAGATGCATTTACTTGGGCAGATTTTCCTCTGGGCCTGCCTTTAGCCCCTGAATTGGGAAGAGTGAAATATTTACCTGGCTTGGCTCCTGACAGTAAATAGTATTAATTAAATACAGGGCTTGAAAATGACACTGGTATTTCAGATTAAGGCCACTGGATTTTGCCTTGGCTTTCTGGAAATTGAATTCCAGTAGTCTGTTTATTTGACAGCATTATGGTACAATAATTTGAGGTTCATGGATATTTCTGTACATTAAAGTGGGTGAATTTTTATAATGTCACAGTGCTGGGCTGTTAGGCTTAGAAGACTTATGTGACTAGAATAGTAAGCGAATTTGCAGCTGGTTAGTACAAAGTGTGGCACAGCATGTTTCCGTCCGATTAATTTACCTTTATATTAACTGGACCAGCAAGAAATGACAAGTTATCTGTTTAAAACAAACTTTGGATGTTGAAAAGTTCAGATGAAGGGTCTTGGATAAGTTGCAGATGTTAAGACATTAAGTATTATTAAATGATTTAGAAATACCTTGTTACGGTGTCCTTGTGAGGGGCTCTGACCATTCAAAGTGTTTGACAAAGTCCTCCTGCAGTCATCTGGCCACGGGCAGAGCGGAGAACCGAGGCTCCTGCGTGCACAGGCTCTGTGGCTGCGGAAACGCCTTGGGAAAACTCTATTTACAGCTGTGGCCATGGTGAATGAAGAGTATGCCCCGTTCTTCTGTTCCGACATCTCTGGTTTGTGGTCCGGATTCTTCCCTTTTTTCATCACCGGTGCTTTTATTCCACCAGTAATGCCAATTCAGTAAATTACAGCATTCTGTGTACACCAAACTCTGTGTCTTTCGGAATGACAGCAGTAGGCAATCTAGGAACGCTTAAAACTGATACTTTTCTCAGTTCTACGGTAGGTATTGCAGAGCAGCTCATCCTTGAGGGGAGCTGCAGCAGTGGCAGAGGGAGGTAAAATTTTTCCACTCAGGTTTTTTCAGCATGTTTTTCCTATGCTGATGTTTGGATATTCTCACTTAAGGTTTGAGTCATCATCTGTACGAGTAACACAAGACATTGAAGATCGCATTTTGCACTGGATTCTTCAATCTCTAGGTACCCGTTCTGCTGCTATAAACGGGTGAAATGTCTCCTACGTTTCTTTGTTCGGGTTGTAAGCGTGAAACTCTACTGTGCGGTGCTGCATGAGCAAGTAGTATTTTAGAATGGGATAAAAACATCTACGTTTCTCTAAAAGTAGGTGGCCAGCACATATGACATTTCACTTGGGTTAATTTTTGTGGCCTTTCAGTTTTCAGTTGTGGTTTTTTGCTTGGCTTCTCTTCACAAATCCTGGTTAACTGTATTTTTATTGCTCACTCCTGCTGAACAGACTCATGTAAAACTTTTTCTGTCTGGAGTTCCAGAATGTATCCTGCAGTGGAACAGGGTTTATGTGCAGCGATGGCATGTGAAGCTCGATGTGGGATGACTGATGTTTAAAAAATTCCTTGTCCCTGACTGTGATTTTAGTCTTTCCTTCCTCATGAGCTCGCTCTTTTGTCATTATCCAAGCTGATCAACAGGAATCAATACATGGGAGTCTATTGTCTAACACTGTGGTTGCCATACTTGAAGCACACTCAACACAAATCCACAGAAGAAAAAAAACTAAACAAAACAAAACCAGTCCAAATTGGGCTATTTTGTACAAAATACCACATGCTATTCTACCACTATTGCACCCCAGGCATGCTGCCACCACTGCTGTACATCACAGGCTGTGCCCCACCACCGAAAGGGTTACGTGGGCTTGTTCTACCAATTTTCTGCTTTTGTTAGTGTCAAATATATGGTGTCTATAGCACATCTGATGCACAGTAGTATGTATTTATTTTTTAATATCATTGTGGAACCCTGCATATGGTGCTCTGGTCCTGTTTTAGGTACTGTGGGCACTTTTTAAGACAAGAAAAAAAAAACAAGTAACTGCTGAACTTGATTCCAGTAACAGCAGTTATCAAAGTTGCCTCCTACTTAGTCTTCCTCTTACTTGCTTCATCGCTCCATTTCTGAGCTATTTCCTTCCGCCCCCAGCTTCCAGGAGAAGCGTTCTGTTTGTTGTGGTCTTCTGATATGATCTAATAAAGCTTTGGGATAGTCCGTTCTCCTCCACCTTCGCCATCAGTCTGAGCCCCCAGGCAGCTACGTAGGAGGAGCGATGTTTTGGGTCAGGACAGCTTGACCCGTGGCTGTGGGACTCTAGTAGGAGCTGGACGTTGTTTGTGTGCTGAGTGGTTTTGAGCAGAGCTCTGCTGCCTCTGGAAGAGCTCTGCTCTCTTGTTGCTGCTGTGTCGGAGAACCACGTTTCCTACATTGGCGGCGAGCGACCTATCTGTTGTGTGTGCCCTGCAGTAGAGGACACAAGGCTCTCACCTGCCACCTTTGCAGATTTAATTTATTTGTGTGCTGCCCATAAAGTTGTCTCCTCAGACAGGGCACCACAAAGGAAGCCAAGGTGTGCATTCACAGATATATTTAGCAATTAAATCCCCGTGTGGATGCTCTTAGTGCCGCGTTATAGGTTACTTCATGTCGAGGTGGGGTAAGCTGTCTGAAACACGGGCCTTTTTCCTGGTGTGTTGGGTGTTTGTGCAGCTTGAAACAGGTTGTTTTTTTTTTTTTTTCTTTTCCTGTTTGGTGGCCAAGATGAAATATCCATGATAGGTACAGCTCTGCTCCCCGTATCAGCAGTATTGGTGTCCGTAATTAAATGGATACATTTGACTACAAACATGTAATACCAATCCAAGTTCACATGGCTGCCACTGCCTAATGCATCTTTTTTTCCAAACCCTTTGATAAGGTCAGTGTGAAGTGTTTTACCATATGAAACCGGTGAATTCTGGAAAACCCAGAAAGATCAAAATGAGACATATTTAGAGCAACTGAGCAGTAAGAATGTGAACCATATACAATGTGTCTGGCAAAGGTAGAAATAAGCCCTTGAAAATGTAAACCCAGCAGTGAGTGTTTTGTGTTCTGGTGGGAAGGGCCATACGCCGTAACTGTCCTTGCTGCTGACATGATTTGTGGGCTGTTCTTAGTGTCCTGATTTTGTGGAATTATTGTTGTATAAGCGGTAACTTTTTCATAATGAGTTGTGCTCTGTTCTGCTACACTTGTGCGTAAATAATTTTTGCTCAGGTTGTGTTGCAGAAGCGGAGAAAGGAAGGGGGTGAGCCTGCTCTTAGAATTTCCTCGGGGGAGGAGGGACTTTTTTAGAGAGATGAGATTCTGAGAAGGGAAATCGCAGAGTTTCTTGCACAAAGGTTGAGCTAACTGGCAATACAGGAAAGATGAAAATGTAAAATCCAGCACTGGGCCAAACCTCCTTCTGCTAATTGAAAATATTTCTCACTTGCAATAGCTGAACATAAAGATGACCCTACGTTTCCCTGTTCTCTAGCTGATTTTGCTTACCACAGGCAGGAGGGAAGTCGGTACAAGGGAACTGGTATTTTCTTACAGTGTCTTGAGGAGCAGAATAAATCAATGCAGCATGATTTTCTGTGAGGGTGCATACCTGCAACAACACAAGAGTGTGTTCTGTAGTGTTTTAGTAACTGAAAACATGTGGGGTTTTCCTGCGTGTGTCTGTTGTGACTTGTACTGGTTGTGTGATGGGTTTTTGGTTCTGTCCCGTGGCTCTGTTGGGGGTAGTATCAGCGCCAGGAGTGGGCTCTGTGGCTCTGGCTGTGCCAGGCTTCTGTTGCTCTTGTGTTGTGTGGAACAGGCAGTTAAAATGGTTTATTCAGCTACAAAAACTGAACATGGTGTTACCTTGGACAACTCTTTTGTTTGTTTGTTTGTTTGTTTTTGTTTAATCAGCAAATAATTTAGAAAAGGTGTCAGGAACCATTTGTAGAATTTGGGGACTCGCAGATGTTCGCCCCTGCATCTGATGGAAATTTCCCTCTAACTGTACCCCCAGGAATGGTCTCCGGGGCTGTGGCAGGGATGGGGCTGGTCCCGGTGCTGAGGAGCCGGGAGCTCGCTCTGCAGTGCCAGCTTTGCCAGGGTGTGCTGGACAAGTCCCTTCAGCTCTGCCTCCCGCACTTTCCTAGCTGTGAAATGGGGCCAACCCTCATTATTTTCTCTGTATGAAGAATTTGGATTCATTGTTGTTTCTGGATTACATAGGGAAAACAAAAGTATATTGATGCATTCAATTTCCTCAGATGTAAATAAAATGTCTGCTTCTCTCTGCCTGTGTTGTGAATTAATACTGAAATAGTAAAAAATGCCAGGAAGAACTCGCCTGTTAAAACGTTGAAGCAGTGGCCTTTTACTATTTTATTAAACAAGAATCAACCTAGATTGTTTTGAGTTAGCAGTATTTTTGTCTGCTGGTGTTATGAGATAAAACATCGGGTATTGACTTAACTTCACGTTTCACAGAGGAGGAATTAAAAATTATCTCTGTGAAGGGTGACAATGGAGTTACTCTTTGAAATTCTAATTTAACACTTCAGTAATGGGTCAGGCCTGCTCTGAATCCTCTGTGGGATTATTTGATTTGCTGTCTGGTTAACCTCAAGGAAAATGGGATGTCTTTAAATTACTGGAGGTGCTAGCTATCCCCTCATAATGGAGCCATGTGGGAGGGTTTGCTGGTTTAAATTAGGGTTGTCGCCTGGTGACTAAGGGATTATATGAATGGGGTTTATTTTTAAGATTTGCCTTGAGGTTGAAAGTTGCAGTTCTATTTTTCTTCTTACCATCAGTTGTATAATTGGAGATTGGTATAATTGAGGGATAAGGGAAAGATGTCTTCTTCACCTGAGGCGTTTTAGTATTTGTGTTGTCTACAGTGTTATTTATGCATGGAGAAGTTTTTCTTTTGTGTTTCTTTTATTGGCATAAATGTTTTGTGCCTCAACAAGAGGAATCTATTTCTTTCCTAATAAAATTGATTATTAAAGGACGCTCATGCAACTGTGCAACTGAAGGGAGAAGTTCTGCTTTCTGTAAGTAGACAAAAAAGCAGCTTGAATATTTTGCAAGTTTATGCACGTAACGCTTATCCTGCCAAAACCTTTAAAATTAGCTTGCCAAGTATTGAAATGCTCAAATGTTTTATGCTGTGTCATACATAGAGGGAGTATTTGGCAGTTAATTAGTAACTTGAATTTAGGGGGGTAAAGGCAGGTTTCCAGTTAACAACAAGTTCATTCCAGCATTTTACTTTTCAGTCTCTTGGGTTGGATATTCTGCGCATATTGCTGTTATAATTTTTTCAGCCTCAATTCACCTTTAAAAGCCATATAACATACCAGTCATATTTCAGCAGGTTACAGATTTCTCTGTCTTACAGATTAAATGGAATGTTTAAAGAGCCATAGGTAGTGATGTCGTAGGGTGTAAATGAACGCCAGGAGAAGCCCACCGGCATAGCTCGTTCTGAGGGCACGCCGCGTCCCTTCAGGAACGCTGATCGGAGCTGAGCTGTGCGGCCCGCGCCGCGGGTGCCGAGACATTTCACAAGGCTTTTTGACATGGGTTTTGAAATGAGTTGTGGGCTGGGTTCCAGCACCGAGCGTGGCCTGCCCGGCAGGACCTTCCGTGGCCAGCCTGTCACATTTAACAGGATTTACTTGCTGCTGCTTCTGAGTTTGCTTTACTTTTTAAGAGCACAAATGTATTTATTCTTGCACAGTTCTGTGTACATCAACTTGTAATTAATTTTCAGTTTGTTTATCAGCATGTTGTGGCGTGTTTTTGAAGTCAGCTCTGGAAATGTCTGTCTTGACCAGGCCTGAGGAGCTGCAATTTGGGGAGGAAATTCCGGGTAAAACAGCATCGTCACCACTTTTGTACGTGGGCAGGGGAGGGAATCTTTTTAGGATATGAAAGTTTTTCTGCGCTTTCTAGGAGCTGACGGAGATGTAAATAGTGCAGCGCAGTAACGACAGAAAACACGCAGGTTTATTTTACGACATGCTGATAAACAAACTGCCTCGGAAGGATCGGGAGCGCGTGGAGCCGGGCTGCCCCACCGCTGCGGGCTGGACAGCCTCTGCTGACAGGAGAGGTCTGCGGCCGCCCTTGGCCACCCGCTAAAAATAGCGGTGCCGGCGCGGGGCGAGCTGGAACCCAGCGCTGGAACCCAACGCCCACCTCCCCATGGTGGGCAGCTCAGCCCTGAGCCCCGCTCCCTGGAGCTCTTTCGAGGTGCAGAGGTAGAAAAGCTTTTGTAGGGAGCGCTGGATTTGCTTCTCTTCAGATACAAACTGGAGTGTCCTTCCTGACCCCCGCTGTGGTAGGGAGTTCGCACAGACAACTTCCAGACGCAAACCTCAAATGCAAAGTACTGCTGTGAAATAGGAATCTGAAGATTTCTATCAAGCGTGAAGTATTCAGATTTGTGCTGCTATCAAGTGTGAAGAAGAGTGATTTTGTTGTAGGTAGGTGAAGTGCATTGTGATCTGTCTTTCCCTTATCCCCGCGGTGACCCTTCAGAAGGTGAAAAGCGATTCAGACTCTTATTAGCTGAGATCTGGAGACTTCCTGAATATAAACTTACGGGTTTTGCCAAACGATCTGGCCACAACCCATCAGGCTTTCTCTAGGATTTCAACTTGGGCCAAAGCTGGGGTTCAAAAAAGAAAAAAAAGAAAAAAAAAAAAAAAAAAAAAGACTAGCGCTTTATAACATTATTTACACAGACTGTTTCATGTGACAGCATTTTGTTTTTACTAGCTACTGTTTTCTCTCTGTTGGTTTTTGGTTTTTTTTTTAATAGTAGCTGGCTGGTTTAGGCTGTATTATCAGGTGTGTCTTCTCTTCTGTATCTATGTACGGAATACCATTAAGAATAAAGGAAGTGTTTTTTTTTTTTTCCAAGCTTGCTGATAGCATGCGTAGAGAAGTGATAAATATGTTCAAAGTCCTAATGGAAAACTTCTTCAGTATATAGTAGGGAACTTTTCTGCGTCATGTTTTTGAGGGATCATTTGCCCTGAAAGAACCAGTCACCCGGCAAACTTTGTGCTAGGAGCTTGGGTGGTATTTTGGTAGGTAATTCATAAGAAATCTTCTCTTTGTGATACGTCATTTCCCCCAGTGGCAATAACAACTGCTTTCATGGGAAACCAGTAGTAAGAGCGTGGATTGATGTATTTTTAGTTTTCTTTAATGCAGTTAAACATCTGGTAGTAAGCAGAGCCATCATCATGTGAGCAGCCAGCTCTCTGCAGAACCTCAGGAAATACTCTTGACTGCTTTTTGCAAATGGCTGCTACAGTTATCTGGTGTCTGTTTTTTGTTCAAGATCCTCAATTTAGTGGCCTGTACACATTGTTAGGGTCAGTTTGACATCTGGCCAATATTCCTTCCTGCTTACTATGAAGTTCTTGTTATCGTGCTTGTTGCTCTCTGAAATTGTTATCTATGTTAAGCTTCACGATGTGAAGCTTGTGGGGTAGGGGTGTACAGGAAAGTCAGTGGCAGGGATTAGGGTAAAAGCCTCAACTGTGGCTTCTGGGTATTAATGAGAAAGTCAACAAGGTGATGGCTAGTTACAAATAAAATAGTGTAATTTGTAAGCATTGATAATAGCTCAGTCAACTTTAGTTTGAATTGTAGAAGTGTGTGTTGCAGAGTGAGGAGCTGGTAACTGAGCAGTAATAGCTGTGTAAATAAGCTCCATCCTAGTGAACTTTTTGCCTTTGGACCTGCACTATGTTTGTGTTAGCCGGGTCTTTACGTAGAGAATAAATGAACAAGAAAATAATCTCTGGCAACAACTAAGACGAACACTTCATAAGGTGTTTAAGAAAAACAGTCTTGGTTTCCCCCTCTCTCCACTGCTTCTCTGCCTTCGGTCCCTGCTTTCTGCGCGTGTCCGGCAGATCTCGCAGGCCCTGTCGGAGCTCTCCGAGGAAGGCTGTCACGTTGATCTTTAACTGACTTTGAAGCAGTGCAGCTGTAAGGGGGAAATGAATTCTGTTCTCTGTCAAAGCCTGTAAAAGAGTGTTTGTTTTAGCAGCTACTGGAGATGGAAGTGTTTATTCCATGACTGCGTTGGTTGTCAAAGCTGGACATATTTTCCTGTATTAATAATATCTGGAATTTTTCATTAGTTATCATTTCCTGTTGGTTCTTGAAAGGAGTATTGAGATGCCGATCGCTGTCCCAAACTTTTCAGCTCTTCTTTCTGCATTTGAATGGAAATCTTGGAATTCCACTGGAGGGTGTGTATGTGCGTGCACGCATCTGTAATTATCTATTACATAAAACTTCAAAAGCTGTTGCCGGTGTCTGATGCTTTTTGATCCAAAAAGGCAATAGGTGTTTGTACAAGAGGCAGAGGGGCAGCTCTTTAGCTTGTCAAGTGATGGAAGGCTGTACCTAACACACATGAAACACATGCTGGCCAGTCATCTTTTTGCCTTTTGGTATGACTTTTGTCACAGGCTTTTGTTCCTGATGTGTAGAATTCTCTCTCCGTATGAAAATCCTGGCCAGCATCTGGATACTTGCTGTTTCGGAAACATACGTTACTCTGTGTGATTTATTTCAAAAGCAGCTTCTCGCATGCACTTACCAAACCTTAGCCCTTCAACACAAACAAAATCCTCCTTGAGTGTTCCCGATGCTTTGTTGCTGTAGTGAGGGGGAAAAAACGGTGAAGTAATGGGGGTTGGCGTATTTTTGGTTTGTTTGGCTGTTTAAGATAGATCATCTAGAGCCGAAAGTTAATTAAGTATAAGGGTTTGAAATTGGAAACAATAACCATGCTAAGTAAGCCTGTCACGATCTTGGCATCATTCTAAGGGAGAGCAAGCGGTGGGGGAAGCTGGATTTGTGCTGGTGTTGCTTACAGTGGTATGTAACTCACTAATTACCTTTGCTGTAAAATGGTTGGTAAAAAGCCAAAATACTGCTTCCCTAGTTCCCCAGGATCCTTGTTTTGAGAGGATTATACTTCCCGGTGTTTTTACAAGAATTACATAGATGCCAGAATGTTTCCCAAGCTTCTCTTTGATGATCAGTACAATGTAACAGGGAAGACTGGCCAGAAATTACTGAGGAAGTGAGTAGGGGAGAGATAAAAAGGTGTGAGAATAACTGAGCCTGATAGCTGTGTATTCATGCATCTTCCCTACCCTCCTCATTTTCAGTCTGCTTTCTAAAGGAAATGAAACTCATGTGATGGTGACTGCGACAAAACATGTTTGTGTGCGTTTGTGGGGTGGTGTGTGTGCGTTCACTGTTTCCTTCCTCTGCCCCGGAGAAACTGCTTCTGCAGGCTGCAGGAAGATCTGCGGTCAGGTAGGGGAGTGCCATCCTGTTGGGGAGCGAAGGGCCTTACCTGTTGACAACCCTGATTGGCATCAGAAGATCGTAACGGGAGAGCAACGTTAGGGATGGCTGAGGGCGCAGAGCCGGTCGAGTGCAGCGGTGTCGGCGGGTTTGTCAAACTACATTTCCACACGCCCAACTCTTTCTGCTTGTCAGCTGGAGCTTGGGACAGCTTCTGATGCAGAGCGGGCGTGGGGTTCAAGGCTTCTACGTTAAAAATCAGAAGATATGGTAGATCAAACACTGTCTTAAGTGCTTCAGAATCTATTGATAGAAGTCATGTACAGCTGCAGATATAATCTTCTGAGATATATGTGTAGGTAATTCAAATTTAGATCTCCCTTTCTTTAAAGAAAAGTGTGAAAAGCTTGACGTGCGCTGAGAAATGCAGGTGGAATCTGCAGATTACAGATCCTTGCATTTTATTTTTTTCTCCTATCGGCTAGCCCTAGTGCCATGTCTTAACACCCATTATTTTTTTTGTAAGTCTCTGTTGATTTTCAAGGTAGAGGCAGAAAGAAAATGTGCAGTGCTCTCTGGCAGTGGGGCAGTGCAGGGCTTCGTTTGTCCTTCCCCATGTCTGACATAGTGATTTTGGCTGTCAGTGCTGCAAGTTGTTTGTTTCAGTCTCAGATAATCAATCTGATTAAGTATCTTGGCAGTATTTGATATTATACAGAACGCATTTGAAACGGCAGCAATATTTCACTGAGCTACTGCTCATGTGGAAAGCTTCATTTTAATGGTCTTGGTGATAACAAAAACTTACTGAAAAGAGTGAGGTGGATATATATATATATGTGTGTATATATATGAGTGTATATATCTTCTAGTGCGAGTGATTGTAGACATAAACCACTATGAGGACTTTTTCTTATGTGCTTAGTTCCCATTTGGATGAGTGAAAGCAGGAAGATTTATGTAGTTAGTCTATTTTAAGCGTTACTCAATAAAAAGGTTGAGGAAAACGTTCTCTGTGTGGTAACATGGTATAGACGAGTGCCATGAACTCAAGCTGTTGCTGGCCAGCTTCATGCCCATCGGAGCTTTCGGTGGGGTGGAAGATACCCTTGGTCAGGTCCAGCGCTCCTGGAGAGGCCAGCAGTACTTTGGGAAAACTGGAAAATGCAGCTTCGTCCTGCTTGCCCTGGACAGAGGTTCTTCAGCACGACTGGAGGCCAGCTTTAAATCAAACTGTAAATGATCTCACTTTCTAGTGAAAACTTTCTCCATTCCCTTCCTCAGCACTAGAAGCAGAATGTCCCGGTGTGCCCGGCCTGTGAATAAGCGCGGGTCTGACCTGGCTTCCTGACTGCAGCAGAAAAAAATTCAGGCGTGCTTTTTAAGGAATGGTTATTTAAAAGTAATGTGTTATTGTTGCAACATGATTATATATTTAACAGGAAACTAGGCTGCAGTCTTTATGACTAACCCTTATTACTACTGCTGGCTTGGTTTCCAGGAGATGATGACTATAATGCTATATAAAATCTTCAGGTATGTAGCATCACCTCAAACAGTCCTCTTTTTTTGTCCTATAGTATTACTGCTCAGACATTTATTTTGTAAGGAAATGTGTTAAATTCAAAACCTGTATCATGATAATGTTCTATTTTTCCTTCGAACTCCTTGTTCTTGGTCTGCGTGGACTGTAGGAGGACAAGAATGGGACCTCATCCTGAGGTTTTTTTTTGTTTGTTTTAGTGCTTCATGTGCTGCAGTGGCTGGCTGTGAACTCTTCAGAAGGGATAGGCAGGGAAGGAGAGGGGGTTAGTGACCTGCTGCACCACTTAGACACAGGCAAGTCTCTGGGACTGGATGGGATCCACCCAAGGGTACTGAGGAAGCTGGTGGAAGTGCTCATCAAGTCACTTTCCATCGTTTACCAGCAATCCCGGCTAGTTGGGGAGGTTCTAGTTGACTGGAGGCTAGCAAATGTGACACCCATGTACCAGAAGGGCTGGAAAGAGGCTGCCCAGGGCAGTGGTGGAGTCCCCATCCCTGGAGGGGTTTCAGAGCTGAGGAGATGTGGTGCTGAGGGCCAGGGGTTAGTGGCGCCCTGGCAGTGCTGGGGCAGTGGTTGGATTCGACAAGCTTAAAGGCCTCTTGGAACCAAAACAATTCGATGATTCTCTAAGTACAAAGTGTATCTGGAACTTGTGTTTTACATGGAGAAAAAACATTGACTTTTTGAATCAGTAAAACATACCAAAATAATCCACTGGGGAATTATTGGGAAGAATCTTTTGTTTCCTCTGACATATATTTTTAAAAGACTTTTTTGATTGACCGTATATGATGAAGAGCATTGCTCGACCCTACGTCACGTGCTGCGTAGGAACAGCATTTACCTGCAGTGGCTCTGAAGGGTTGTGTGTGTAATGGCTCGGAGCTCCAGGTGACCTTTCTTTAAAGCTTTGTGGGGGAAAGGAATGATTTGGGGCCTGTCCTGCGCAGGCTTCCATTTGAGAGTCAGAAGCATTAAGCATTAATATTTTCCTGGAGACCCTGAGCCTTGCTGGGTTACTTTGGTAGCAATGCAGATATTTTCTTCTAGCTGCATGCGTTTGATGATTGTTCTTCAAGATACCAGGGATGTTGCTGTCAGTGTGCCTTCCACCACCTGTGTTACCGTGAGTTGACAGCTGACAAAACAAGCGTACCAAGGCTGACGTTTATGCCAGGTGTCTTTCATTATATATTTTTATAGGCTTAATTTTTCATGTGTGCACTTTATATTGGCACCTTTAATATTTTTTTGCAGGTGAAGCTTAATTGTCTTTCTCTTATGCACATTTATATTTTAGCAGATTAAACTTTTACCACAAAATGTACTTGTAATTTAAATTGCTGTGCAGAAAGGTAAAAGCTTACCAAAAAGGTGGCCTGAAAAGGTTCAACCATTCTTTAAGCTTTAGAAAAAGGAGTTAAAAACATCTTATTCTGGTAGAGAAGCTTCTGACCCACCCGAGGAGCTCAACACTGTATTTTTCTTTTCATCACCTTATGGTGGCCCTTGAGAAACTCTCAGCAAACCGAGTCCTGTTCACCATAATCAAGTGTGTAATTTAAATTTTTGCACTGACTTAGCTAGATTCTGATGATCTGTGTTATTTTATGACGGTCTTTGAATCCTTGACAAACACATGAAGTACCCTGAAGCTTGAGCTGTCTCTGGGTTTGGCCCTTCTGCCACTTGGTTGCCTAATGCACCCGGGAAGTGTCTCCCACGGAGGAACTAAGCATGATGGAGTCCTTCAGTGCTCCCGTAGCTCCTGCTGTACATCCACACCAGCTCTCAGCCCCTTTCCACTGAAGTGTCTCTAGGAACAGGAGTGAAGGGAAAGAGCATGGTCTGAGACTTGAACAAGTGTCAGAAGTTCAGCAGGGTAGGGCTAATCCAGGTTTTTATTTTCTTTTTCTCAAAAATAGTGAGATACCCAATTCATGCTTGTTATAAGTGAGGATGAGATTATGGCTTCAGAAATTTTCCACAGTCTGTGGTGGATGAGAGATTCCGAGCTGACAAAGGGCCAGTGCTGTGGCGTTTGGTGACAGGGACCCGAGTTGTAAAATGGCCAACGTGTCCGATTCCAGTCCGAGTTTGAAACATCTGTAGGAAGCACCAGGACTGTTCAGTGGGTTGTCTTGGGGTGACATTCTCATCCTCGCAGGAAGGTTCATCCTGAATCTTATTCTGACAGGACTCTCAGACCTGGAATGTCCTTGGGAAGGACTGGTTTTGGTGAGTTAGTGTTTTTTGAGGAACGCTGTCTGTTGGGAAACCCAAGCGCTGCCCATCTGGAGTTGAGCAGTCTGCAGTTGCGGTGGGGAGATACGTGGAGAGGAACAGAAACCAGTGCCGTTGCTTTTGCCCTCAGAAGGCTGTGATCCTCTTCCAAATGGGATTTGATTATGGAGAAGAGAAAATGGTGGGAAATAGACCTGTTGTTACAGCAGTAAGATGGCGAGGGCATCCACTAAAGTTTGCTGAACACAATGGAACAAAATTTCATGGGTATTTTTAAAACAGTAAGTATAATTGTTGACTCATTTATGTATTTCCTTTTACATAATGTCCCACCCACCCCCACACGCTTGTTTTGCTCCACTCCACTCTGTGTTTGTGTGTAATATCATTGCTGTAATCCTCTCCTTCCCGCTCTCAACTTCTCCCTTAAGAATTTTCAAATAATGGTTTGAGATGTTAATGCTTCTCTTTTTAAAAAATATTTTTCCTTGGCTTTCAAATGAGCACCACTTTGAATTATGCTTCTGGTACTTTTTGTTTTTCTGCGTTTCAGCAGCCGAGTGGAGCACTCTCGGTCTTGGTTTCTCTTCACTAACACAAACCATAAAACTGAATAGGACCTGATTTGTGCCAGCGCTACAAAACCGGTACCGTTATCTGCATTCCTCTGAGCACCATTCAGAACCCTGGTTTTATGAAAAATCTTCTCTCATCTCCTTTACCACATGCAGAATTCATGTGCATTTTAATATAACATAGTCATGGAGATGAATGAAGAGAAGCGTGTGGAAGGGCAATAAAATGAGAAATTTGAACTGCAGAAGGCTTTAAAAACTTAAGATTCTTGTTTATTCTGCTCAAGTGGCAAATGTTTTTGGCAAGGAAACTGTTATGGCATGTTAGTTCAGTTGTAAATATATTAATTTGTATATTTGACTACGAATACTAGGACAGATATTTTTATAACCATCCTTTAAGAACGTATTTTAGTTTAAGATACTACAGTCTCAAGAACGTACATAAATTTCTGTTGCACTGTTTACATCGGTAATAGCCAGGAAATTCTAGATTAGGACATACTCCTGTTTCTCATGCAGAAGTATATTCTAAGGTTTCTGTTCCCAGATCTCTGAAATTGAGAGTTAAAAATGGTGATTTCAATGGTCACCAATAGTGACAAATAGTAAATTTCTGTATTATTTTCAGTGTGGACAACATGTGTGTCATTGTTTCAACATAGTTACATGAATTCAGTGTTTTTATACTTTCCATATAGCTCAGGATTTGGTCAGTAGAAGTTAAAAGTCCAGCCTGGTGTGACTCAAGTAACCAAGTAAATAAATTGTCATAAACTCTGGCAGAAGCGGGAAGGTCGGGCCGTTGCATCGAGTGCTGTTCTACAGATGAAATGAGTGTTTAGCTGTCTCCCAAGGGTAATAAACAAATGGATGTTACTAAAATATGCGCTGTGATTACCAGCAGGAGAGTTAGGAGGAAAAACCTGTCGAGTAACAATTTTACTTTTCACCTAAATGCACTTTATTCCTCTCCTCCGTGCGCTGTTTTCCTGTCCCTGTTCTATCTCCTGGTGTGACATCACTTGCACACTTGTTTTTAACGGCTCTTGTGAAAGTATCACTCTATTACTTCCAGCTGAGTAAGTGCTCAGTTGCACCTCATAAGCTTTCCAAGTCACGTCCCGCAGCAGTGACAGCCCTGCTAGGAAAACAACAGAGTTGTTAAAGCCCTGTTCTTGTTCTCATGCTCCGCGTTAGCGATGCTGGGAGCGGGGAGCGACGGTGCGGTGATTTGGGTTATTCCATTCAGCGGTGGGGCAGACGGTGGTCGCTTTTCAGATGCTGATCCTGTTCCTTAATAAAGCAGTTGGCCACGTGTGCGAGCTTGTCCCGTTCAGGAATGGCCTTTGGGGAAAGGGAGTCCTGAAACATCTGGGCCTGGAGTTGATACATCTCCTAGAAACTGGAAAGTGAAGGAGAAGCGGGTGGGTGATTTCAAAGGCAGTGACAAAGTACCACCAGCCTATGCCAATGAAAGGCAACTAGAACATCAACATTTAGTAAGGCAGAGCTCACTTCCTTGATCACATTTTATGAAATCTGTCTGGTGCTTAAACTTTTGAACAAAGTTCTTGGGCCGTTCAAAGGCTGTCAGTAGTGAAAAAATGTTGGAAGGATATGCAAGACTGTTTTTATTCTAGCGCCAGTTCTACTACTCAACCTTAATGTCAACAACTTTTGTCACCAGGAATGTAATGTAACCGACAGCAGAGTGAAATCTCAGCCCAGCTGTCCGGGGATGGCTCCTCTGCTGTTGTAAATTAGTGGGAATTCTTGTGGAAGAAGCTTTCCACGTCGGGAGTGCTTTGGGGAGGATCAGCGCAGGCTTCAGCTGCATTTCATTTGCCTGTCTTAACTGCATGTTGTGTTCATCTTTGCTCCAAAAAGTTGGGTGTAAATAGTTACCTGTCATCCTGCAAACAGCCCAACAGGGCTGTCATTGCAGAGCTGTACTCAAAAGGACAAGTAACTCTTCTGCGTGTTTCAGTGTATTTGAAATGGCTTTTTGCTGGGTTTTTTCATTGTGTTGTTGTTCGTCGGCTCTGCAGTTGCAGAAGACCACCATACGTAAAGTTCAGATCCTTACTGCAAAATATTAGTACTCCTCAGGCCACTGATTTTCCAACATTTTCACTTTTTCTGCTGAGTTATGGGTGTTTAGTTATCTTGCTTTAGCCAAACATTTTTGTCTGATACTGCCAATTTCACGATCTGTGGGGAAGGTATGTTTAATTTAAGATCCAAGGACAGTTGTGAAGGGCTTGTGTGTGTGTGTTCAAAGGCAGAATTAAGAAGAAATCCTCCAGGTTTTCTCTTTTTGACCTTTTTAAACTATAAAAATGTATTTTAGTGGGTTTCCTCAATACCGGGGTGTGTGGAAACTTTGTACAGTTTTTGTTCTACCTTGTTCTTAACCTGCCTTTCATTGTGTCTATTTTGGCTGCTATGAAATACGAGAGTCAGATTTCTAACGTGCAGCGTGTTGGAACAGGCTTTACTGCATCTTTCTTCTCATTTGTGTCTCCGGGTACACGCAGGGTTGAGAGGCGCCTGCTTCACTTGCTGACTGGAACACTTAATTTCTTGCAGTGTGAAAAAGAAGACCTAACTTCTGTAAATCAGTGCAGATTTGCCTGTCTTCAGCTTAGGCTATAGTTGTTAGCTATTTCTGGGCTTTGGTAGCTAGGAGCTGCGTGCTTCAGCCCACCTACGGGCAGGAGTCAGCAGGACTGAGAGGGAAGGGTCCCGGCCGGAGCAGGCGGGCATCCCGGCAGATGCGGGGCTGGGGCCTTTCTGCTGGCTCTCGGAACCTTCCCTTGCTTTCACCTCGCAACTGGGTTCAAGGCTGCAGCCTTGGATACTTGCTCCTTTTCTTAATTTCTTCTCCTTTCCCCTCCCCATTTTTTAAATTGCTATTATTTTTGTATGTTCACGTAGAAAACCTTAACGAATGAGGCTGCTGGAGTTGAGAGGTCAGGGTGCTCCTCAGCTTTGCAGCAGAACGGTGTATTTTAACAGTTTTAAGTGAACTGGGTATGAAGAGCATTTTCTTTCATTATAAATGGCGAGTGTGTTTGTTTCTGGTGGCCTTCAGATCTACTGACATAAGGATATGCTTGAGGTTTTTCCAAAGCATTAGTGGAAATTCTTGTGACACTAAAATATTGTGCTATGCCTGGAATAAAACTTGGCAGCCAGTCAAGATTTTTTCACTCTTGAGGAAATTAGAAGAAATAACAAATTCCCAGGGCACCTCTGGTATATAGACAAGATTTAGGTATATTAGGCTTGATTTAGTGTGTGTGGTATGTTCTGAATGACTTCAAGGAGAAACGCTCTTAAAATTCGTTTGTATGATGGTTCTTCTCTCGTAATGTTTGTACATGGTGCTTCCTAAAACCTCACATTAGCTATTTTAGCTTAGTTTCCTGGGTCGTGCTGCCTGTGCTCGTGTATTGACGGGTTGGGTGTTTAGTGATCGGTGCCAGTGGCCCTGGAAGGGGCTGGTTTGCCAGGAGGCTGCGTGTTCTCCCGTCCGGGGCTTTTCCCAAGGTTCTGAAGCAGCGTTCTGAGTTCTGCAGCAGTGCTCGGCCGGTAATCTCTGTTGTCTAAGTTTTAACATATGTCATATCAGCTTCTCAACACATAAGACGCACCTGAGTGTTTCCAGCTGTTACTCGGAATCCTGGTTCACAAGGACACTTCTTCCAAGAACTGAAATTTATTGCATTTGTGTGACGAGGAAGAGAAATAAATATGCTGCGGTATATACTTGTTTACCAATAGCATAAATTGATGGAAGCGCAGTGTTTATGTAGAATAACACTGCTTTTTCCAGTTGTGGTTGATGTCGGTATCAATTTTAGCTGTTGTTTTACAGCGGGGAAATCATTCACCTTTTGCAGCTATCAGAGAAACCGAGAATGTATGGAGCAGGGCGTGTCTATCCA
>JAVSBS010025148.1:57574-101684 GCA_033124195.1 Coracias cyanogaster | reverse complement strand
GTGGCTTTGAGGCACGTATCATCCCAAAGTTGGATGATTCTTTCATGTTCCAAAGTACAGCAGGTCAGGAATGCCCACATATAGTGTTCGAGTGGGCTCATCATAAATGCAAAACTACATAGACTTTGGACATTGCCTTGAGAGGTTGCCAGAGAGGTTGTGGAGTCTCCGTCCCTGGAGATACTAAAGATCCATTTGGACATGGTCCTGTGCACTTTGGCTGACCCTGCTTTGGGCAGGGGGTGGACTAGGTGATCTCCAGAGGTCCACTCCAACCGTAGCCCTTCTGTGATAGCGTCACAATGATTCCAGTCTAAATTTCCTTGGTTTGGGGATGAGGGTGGGTTGACAGGGGTAACTCCGTGCAACTGCTGTACTCATTTGCCCTTCCTTGGACATCCGTATGTTGTTTTTCTTCACAGTAAAGAAGATAACGTTAATGAGAGAATGTATTACATAGGTAAAAAACCTCAACCATCATGTATTTGCATGACACCCTAGAATATCCAAAGCAGCACTGATGACTGTCAAGCTACCGTTTCCCATGTTTCAAAGTCTCCAGTGTGTAACCTAGATGATGTTCTCTCATAATTTGTGCGGGAACATTCTTGGGTTTAATTACTGGGAAACAATAAGGTTGTAATTTGGAACTGCAGCACTGATGTGTTAGAGTGTTTGACTGAACTGCTGTCAGTCTTTGACTGGGAGGGTAGTTCGACTGAGGTTTTGAGTTGTTTGGATGGGCAAGAGAAGTTCTGGCCATGGCTAGTTATGCAGTCTTCTCCCTTGTCCAGGGCTTACAGAAGCGCTTCTCTTTGATACCAGCTTGCGGAATATCGGCTGCTGTAGCTGTGTGCTGAATGTGTTCTGTTAGGATCCCTGTGTTGTGGTTGGAGGTAAGGGATCTTCTGACCTGCATGGTGACGTTTGGAGGGTGAACTGAGAGGATGCAGGGGAAAGAGTTTTCTGCTGACCAGTTAAAGTGGTTCTGGCAACTCCACTGCTGCTTTGGTGCTGAAGTGAGCCCAGCTTTATAACCGCTGGTTACGACTGTGGGGTGCTGCCAAAAATGTTGCAGGAATGCAGGAGAGGAGAAAAATTTGGACTTTAACAGCTTATACATCATCCAAAAGTGAATGGAATTTCATGGGACAAAATGAAACCAGTTATCTAGCCCACAGGGACTTCCTCTGCCAAGTACCAAAGGTATCCTGTAAATGCTGAGGTGCAGACACTTTGCTTGGGAAGGTTTCACGATCCTTTACGATGGAGGGAGCTAGGCAGTTGAAGTGTGAGGGTTGCTAACACGTCTCATTAGAAAGTACATAGCAGTGTGACTTGAAATGTCCCATTGACCTCAGTAGGTCTTTGTTTTATTTCTTTCTTTCATTGTTGCTGTTTGACATTGAGCCTGTGTTGAGAAGATGCTGTGATGTGGTGGTTTTGGGTATGCCTGGCGTTTTCATCCCAGTGGCCTGGCTCACACTGGGCCAGATACAACCTCGGCAAACAAATGTCCTCAAATCACTGGAAGCATCATTCTTCTCAAACCAAGTCTCGAAATGGCAGGAGTTTTCCTGTTGTGGTTCCTGCAGGTATTAAGCATAACACATTTGTTGGTAGATGTGTTCGTTCTGGTGCGTGTGTTATGTACTTAACTGCTGGACAAAGAGTTACTATAACGTATACTAGAAGATTACAGTATTTTCCAAATCTACAGAAACTCAAACCAGATTCTAACTACCCTGCAACCAGCAGCCATGAGAAGAGGAAGGCCCTGCAGGGTGCCATTAACTTTCCTAGGAAACCTTGAGGGACAGAGGCGGTCATCTCCTGTTTGAGCAGTTCCCAGAACATCGAGGCTTTGACTCCAAATGGGGTCTTGGAGAACGTCGGAAATATTTGATTAGGAAACAGATAAATATTGGAAATAATGCAGTTGCAGTTGGCTTGTGATCTCTGGAAGCTCCGCACGCACAGGCTGTCAGGGTCGGTGGCAGTGCCGCAGCCGGCGCGGGTACGGCACGGGGAGCAGGAGCTGTCGGGGCAGAGGTTTGCTCCAGGCAAGCTGACACTGGTGTGGCTGGCAGACGTTTCTTTGGTCCCCAGCTTGTGGTGTGCCCAGGTGAAGCAGGAACCATACTCTTCAGCAGCTGCATCTTGGGGGGGCTTTCCTCACTTTTTTTTTTTAATACTGTATGGTTTTTGTGTGTTTCACATGAGCAGCTTAAGGGATCTTTGCTTGTACTGATGTGTTCCTCATCTCGATATGCACCTTATGGAAAAGGCAATGTAAGGACAAGCGAAAGTAAAAAGAAAAGCAGTAGTATTGTTTTAGAAGAAGATAGTAGGATCTCAAAGGATGTAGTCATAGTCAGAAGGTCTATGTGCAGAGGGCTTGGCTCCCACCGCAGCTAGACTGGCTGTGGCATAGCAGAATTACATACAGGAATGTAAGGAATTAAAAGTCGTACGATTATCAGGAGTTAAAAGACTCAACTGAGTCTAAGCATGGAAGAACGTTTTAATGCTTTATTGAAATCAACGGTTAAACACAACTTTCTGAAAAATACAAGACCTAGAAAAGTCATAACCCCAGCCCAATAGTGTAGATTTTTTGAGTAGCAGCTCAAAATGTAGTTAAATAACTACATTTAGTAGTTAGTTTATTATTTATTTAAATAACTACATTTAGCAGTTAGTAAAATGTTGGTAAAATAACTTTTGAATCTGCGCTCTTAAGAATCCAATGGTAGAGTTGCGTAGCAAGGAAAACCTCCTTTGAGACTTTGGTTTAGCAGCTAGATCTTACAAAATTGTGTATTACTTGATATATGAATCAAATCCAAAAAGAAGGAAGTAGAGAGTCGGAGTAAGCAGATAAACTGAAGTCAGGAATCGACGTGAGGCGAGTAAACCGGACACTTGATTCAGCACAGGTTAAGACTGTGGTTACTAGTTGGGCTGTTTTGTTTGAAGCTAATGGTTAATAGCTTAGAAGTTGATTAACTTGTCATACCAGTCTCGCCATACTTTTGTTTTTCTCAAACTAGATGAAAGGTTTAAGCATGGTTACTGTAGTACTACATTCCTGATGATGCTGGTAGCTAATGACTTTGTTGTAGAAATCAGGAAATGTGGGTTGAGCCTCTGGGATCTGTGTGGCTGGAGTGTGAAAATATTATGTCCTAGATGGCAAGGTCCTGCTGGAGCACCTCGGTACGTAACCTCGTTAATAACAGATAGCTGCAGTTTTTGCTTTTCAGATGGATTTACTCGCTGCCTGTAATGCTAATTCACTTCTGCCCCAAAATGCTACTTCTGAAACTATCTTGTTCTAAAGAGACTTTCCCGTATTTCTTAGGGTGCTTGGTATGGGCACCTGGCTTCTGTCACCAGTGCTGCCTGATGGCTTTTCTGTTCACCATCTGTTGGACACACAGGTTCTAGTTGGTTAAATGGGCTGACATTTAACGTGAATTGATTTCATTACACTAATTAAAACAACCCTTGTGGTATGCAGACTTGTATTTCCATTTGAATTTTTAATTTAAATACAAAGGAATTATTCATAAATGTTTACATAATGGAATGTTTGCTATAAAGTGCAGCTAATGTATGCCAAGCTCAAGTGTTCTTACTGTGCCTGAGAAGAGGCTCTGAGACTTTCTTGCCCGTTTGGCTTGTTTTTCAGAGTTTTTAATGAAATGTGGGTGGGGCAGGATTGGCACTGGGGACTAGAGAAAGATTTCTGGATTTGTGATTCATTTAACTGAAATATCCTTGTGTTCCTTCGGAATTTCATTTTAACTGCATTTATTGACAAGCAAGATGATTTTACTGAGGTGATGTTGACTTGTCTTCCTAAATCAGATCCCTGCGCAGTGTGCTGGGTGCCTGTGGAAGGTCCTGGGGTTACTCGTTCTCTGTCCAAAGGAGAGGTTGTCTGTGGACGTACAGCCCCTCCCGAGGTATCTCCTGGGGCTGCTGCTTGGGCTGAGAGCATAACCTAGTCTCCTTCTTAACCTCTGGTCTCTCTGCAAAGTATCCCATCCCTTGGAACCTTCGTTATGTACTTCATTATGGCATATCTAGCTGCGTTAAGGGTGCCTCGACCCCGATCTCAGGAAACGTGGATAGCTCGGTCCTGCAGAAATGGGTTTCATCCGACCGAGGACGCAATAGTTGTTGGCATGATAGAAGTTGGAGCTTAACTCCTGCCTCCTCACGCTGACTCCTGGGTAGCTGCTGTGCACTTCCAGATTCTAAGCCATGTACTTTGGTGCAGAAATGTAAACAGAAAGATCAAAACCTGCAGGTTTCCCAGCGTGCCCGGACAGGCTGTCGTTGCTACAGCGTGTGTACAGGCAGTTCTGTGGGATGCCTCTTGTGCACTCCTCACTTCTTCACATGAGAAGGCATCTGGTTTTAGCAGGATTACTGAGAAAGTTGGTGGGTTTAGTTTTCAGGAAGACTGAAATAATAAAGAGCATGTAGTCAGGAGTAGTGCTGAGCAGTGGCATCCCCTTGGAACGTGCCTGTCCCCTCTGGCCTTCCTGGAGACAGGGAATTGTCCTGCACGGAACTGAGGACAGACCAGAAATGTGGGCTTGGGGTCTGCTTTTCAGATTCACGGCAATATTTCATCATTCTGCAGGTTTATGAGACAATAGTGAGGTTTGAGGATCTATATAGTTGCTCTAGAATAACCTTTCAAATAAACTTTTAATATGAGAAGGAATCTGGAATTTCTTTGGTATCTCTACCTGTCTCTCTCACCTTGCCCCTGCTGTGATCCTGCAGAACAATGCAAAAATCCTGGGATTTATAGCTCTCTCAGTTACATTCACCTGTGGAAGGAGCAAAACCCCCAGTATCCTAACAGCAGCTTTTTCTTGTACAAAATATTTAACAGCATTTTGCATATAAAAGCAGCACATTAAATGGTTAAGTAGACCTATTATTTGGTGAGAAGGCTACAGATGTTGAAAGGGTGAATACATCATGGGTAAGAACTGGAAAAGTGAGTTAGAATATGACAGTTGGATTTTTGGAAGTAGATTGGAAAATTAATGTTCCTAATTGTTCTACAGAATGGCAAGATGCCCACCTTTCTAGCCTCTGTGTTTGTTTGTTCAGGTTTTAAGTCTTTCAGCTGTCTTCGATATGATCTTCAGAGGGTGCTTGCTAACAATTGCGATTCAGTGGAGTAATGCTTTCTTCATTTTATTGCCTTAAAAACAATTTTTGGCCTTCTATTGAATCCTGTGTTAGTTTCCCATCTGCTTTGAACAGTTGGCTTGTGAAGGTTGCAAGCAAAGTTTGGCCATAAAGACACAGCCAAATTAAAAATACAGCAGAATGCTTCTTTTGTTTTCGGTTGACTAAAGCAGTTTTTAGCTACAGCCCCGGTTTGTGTGGGGAGGAGGCGGCTGTGAGGGTGGGCTCTGGCAGCTGCAGGCAGGGCTGGAAAGTGGTTACTGCTGTAGGGTCTGGGCTTGGGTTTGGTTTTTAGGGGGTTGGGGAGGGGGCATGGTGGTGTTTTGGTTGGTTTGTTGTTTTTTTTTTTTACTTTGTAGACTAATCTATTAAAGGAACCAAACCAAATTACCAACACCTCTTGTCCCAACCCCAAAACTCTGCCAGCCTTCAGTTGGTAATTTAATAATAGGTGCCTCCTGCTAATTGCTGGAGATTCGCATATCTGTCATCTCTTCATTTTTCTACAAGGATGTGAAATCTATGCAGAAATAGTGGGGAATACGATGACTTTTAAAGGTTTTTTTTCCTGCTTTTTTTGCATTCACTTCTACCTTGGTTTTTTTTTTTTGCTTCATGGATAAGAATCATGAAGTTATAGCCAGCTTTAGAAACTCTGGCTATTATCAAATACTACCAAATGAAATCTAGGCAGTCATGAGGCTGGAGCCAAGGTTTCATAACTTGCCAAGGCAAGAAAGATTCAGTAGTCAGGAAAACTGAGTATGTTGTCTCCAGGGAAGTGTTCAAGTCTCTGATAAGACTGGAATTCTGCTGTTGGTGACATCATCTGTGAGGAGCTACGTGCGTGCAACTGGTGTCTTGCCTTTACTCACCTGAGAGAAGGCTGGTCTGTAAGGAGTGCTTTTTTTTTTTTGGCTAAAATTCTGTTAGGTCTTTTCTGTTTAACGTGCCCAGTGCTGAAGCAAATTTTAAGGAAAATTATTTAATTAGGCTTTTATTGTGATGTTTTTAATATATTATCAAAGTTTTGGATTGATTCAAACTTGGAAAACTTTGCCCTTATAAGGGAGGTGGATGGAAGATGAGCCTAAAATAGAAGGCTTGGCACGTGCTTAACATCTTCAGAAGGGTATGAATGTAAGGACTGGTTCCAGCAAGACAGCTCCAGAAAAAGCACAGCATTTCAATCTGCCCGGTTTGGGGCAGCAGGATTTCCCAGTTGTGTGATAACCTGAAATAAAACTGCTCAGCTTCGAAAAGCTGGAGAAGTCCTGGTGCAGAAAGTAATCTGGAAGCATTCTATCTAGCTTTTTTAAAAATAGAAATACTGAATTAATAAATCCCTCTTGTAATCATCTCTGGAGTAGTCTGTACAATGTGGATGTTCCCATATCCTGCTGTCCTGGGATTTTTGTACATGAAGCAGTAGCAAAAGGAAAAAAGAGGGGTTTGCCTGTGTGGCACCTGCTCTGCCTCTTGCCAGGGAGAACCACTGCTCTCTGTTAGAACAAACCTTTGATCTGTTTATATTATTCCGCCATGTAGGTGCTGATGCTTACAGGCCTAGTGGGATATTTGCTAGGCAGTTATGCTAATAATCATGCTAATAAATCTATCCTCTCAATATATATTAGGATTAGGCCTTGCCTAGTCCAGGCTTTAAAGGTGTGATCCTGATTGATTTACCTAGCTCCATCTAATTAACACATCGTTACTGGAGTTAAAGCCTGGGGGAAGCTTAAGCATTAACCTGTGAGGTTCAGCACTTTTTGAAGAAAAATTGCTTTGTCCTCTCTAAAGTTTTAGTAAGGAGCTAATTAGAACAGGTAACAGCTGTCAGAACAGGTAACAGATCCAACATCACTCTTAATTTCCAGGCAAGGTAGTGCCTTAACTGTGTGCTTCCAGAATTTCAGGCTTTCTGTGATCCAGTGCAGTTCCTCTCTTCTCACCAGCTTTCAAGAGTTGTGGGTAGTACAGCAGAAAGGTGATGAAAGGAGCTGGGCTCTCCCTGTATGCCGCGATACCTTTCTCTTAGAAAGGATTCAGCAACCATGTAAAACTCAGAGGTTGAACGTTTAAACTTGTTCTGTATTAAAAGCAACGGTGATGATTGGGCTGTCTGCCCGTCTTAGGGTCTTATCGCTTGTTAGCTTTGAATTTTTAGCCCTTTTCAATGAACGGCAAATATCTCAAAGGGAGGAGGAATAAATGTCTCAGAGACATTTATGACCTTAGAAATCTGAGTAAAGGAGAGAGATTTTTCTGAGTACCTGAACTGAGGAAGCAAAGGCGCCAGACCCAAAGGCATTGTCAGAAGTTTGGGCGATCTCTTAAATGTCTTGGGTACGGGAAGAGATTTACAGAGCCAATGAACCACACGGCACAAACCTGTAGGAAATGAGGCGTTGTTTGTCCAGGTGTCAGTTCAGAGAGGTTTTCTTTCCGTATACAACAGTGGAAAAAAATACTGAGGTGCAGTTGTAGGGGAAAGATGCTTCAGCTTCCTGGGAAGCATCAGCCTGTCATCAGAGCTGGTGTACGAAGCTGGGCTGATCTAAATCCTTCATATCCCTGTTGTTGTGCAGAGTGGCTTGATGTCTTGATTTTCTCTATTTGGTGAACGCATACAAGACTTTTCTTTGAGTCTTGACAGCAGCTGGGTGATTGTTTCCGACTTGTCACACATTGCTGTGTACGAAAGCCGCCAGGCGTGCGTCGGTGCGGGCTGTGTGGTGGCAGCGGCAGGCCGCTCGCCCTCCCTGGCTGCGCAGAACTGCTTAGCAAAGGGCATTTTTTAATGAGGAGTTTGTTTTCTTTTTCCCATAAGACTGCTGCTTCATATTTGTAACGTTATCTCTTTGTTTAGATAATCAGGAAGAAGTGGAATTTTCTTTGCCTGCAAATGTGTCGTCTTGCCTGTTAATTCAGAAACCCCTTGATTGCGTGACAGGATGAAGCCTTTTTGGCAAATCTCAGAACTGTCGAATATCTGTGTCTAACATTGTCGCTGCCTTGGAAGGGTTTTAATTTAAAGCATTTCTTATGTCAGTCGGAAATGCGAAAGTGGTAAACTGATGTTTATTGCTTTTAGCTACAATTTTGTTAAAATTTTAGTAAAATTAAAAGTGCATAAAATGTCTTAGAAGTGCTCTAATAAAACATCTTTTAAAAATTCTTCTTCTTCTACTTTGAGAGCACAGCTTCATTTTTTCCTGGTTCCTCCTCTCTGCTTAATTAATGGCAGGGATCAGTGTGGCTTCTGTTGTTTGTATCTCTGTGGGCTGAGATTACTTCATTGTCCTGCCTTGCTGTTTTATTCACTTTATTAATAAGGAAAATAAAGTGATTTGTTTTTTTCTGTGGTTTGTTTTTTTTATAAGTTATGCGGATCAGAGACAGGTTATGATACTAATTTAATAAGGGCCTTTTTATGCACGGCAGATCTTTACGCCCATGAGAAGTAGCGATGGAACGGAGCGGGGTGGGTGGGATGCGCCAGAGTCGGCGAGCAGAGATGTGGGGTGCCAGCCGTGCCCAGCCAAAGCGCCTTTGTTCCAAACTGATGCCATCAGCAAACCAAACCGGCCACATTTTTAAGGAATTATGGCCACATTCCACAGAGAATGTTGACACAGTTTAGGGATTTAATGTATCTTCGAAAACAAAGTAGAATTCTTTTGGAGGGCTTTAGCACTGCCGGCCTTTAATTTGAGCAGAGCGATGGAGCTCTCGTGCCCTGCGTGCTGGAATGCGAGCGGCAGCTCTGTGTCTGCGCTAATTGGAGTACAGCTGGGATTAACTTGTGCTGTGGAACACTAAAGGAGCCCCCAGTTTGGCCACTTTCTGCTTCTCATTTGAAGAAGGCTTTTTTTTCTCTCTCTCTCCCACCCCCCACCCCCCCTTCTTTGTGTTGTGGTTGGAATCTTCCTGTTTCCATTCAATTCACTTTCCATTCCAATGAAATTAAGGTGGTGGTGAAGGAAGTGAACTTTCTTCCCCAAAAGACAGCTGGATGGAAATGAGTCATGGATCTTTGGAGAAAGGAGGCTTTTATGGTTCACTTTTTGGTGTAAGGAAGTTGGAAGGAAGAGCCATATTACAAATTTGGTGAATATTTGTGTGTGACAAATGTGAATGAGAACATAATAATGTTTGGCCCAAAAATATACTCTGAGGAACGTTTGCTTTCCTAAGAAAATCTTTGAAAAACAACCAAGACAAGAAAAACCCCCAGACACCAGCAGCAGCGACTAAACCCCTCCATGCACGCAGGTTACCATTGGGAACTGCAGCAGAGCTACTTGTACTGGGGACATCTGACTTTGTCAGAAACAGTGTCATTAATTATCTGGGATTCTTCAGACGGCCCCAAGGGAAGTGATTTTAAGTGGTGATGACAGAACATAAGATGGAGATCTGCGAAAGTCACGCTACAGATGAGAACGGTTGACCCTCCAAGAGCTGAGGCAGAGGAGAAGAGAGGAGGACACCACAGGACACTTCGAGCTGAGGAGCACAGACTCAGTCTCCCTCTGGTAGTACCAGAACTTCAGTGGTCAAACACAGAGGTGGCGACTTCCTTATGGAGGACATTTCTCTCCCTACTTTGAAAAAGAGACATTACATCCCATTGTGTGAAATAAGGGAAGATCAAATGCACAAATAAAAAGAATTGCTGCAAGTTTCAAGGCGTGATCAAGTCTGGACCAGTTACAGGGGAGGGGAAAAGTACCAAACGACAGCCGAGTGCCCCCAGATCTGCCAGTGTTGGTGTGTTCTGCGCTGCTGAAGGTGTGAAAAGCACAGATGATGAGCCACATGACTGAAAAAGAGCTACTTTTAAAAACCCACAACAAACAACCAAGACTGCAAATGAAAAATGATGGTTTAAAAGCTTTCGATATTGAGAAGAGAATTAAGGCAGGTGGAGAAGGGTGTGTACAAATCAAAGCGGGTGGGGGGAGAAGACAATGAGGCTAAATCAGGAGCTTGTGATGGTAGAAGGTAACAAAAGGAAAAGCAAAACAACCCAAGGAGAAAACTGTAACTTTAGCAATTAACAAAATGAACTGAAGAGTGTATTTCACTTGTACTTTGGTAAAACAACCATCCAACCAGCTGCTCTCCTGGCTGCTTGGCGGGCTGGGAAGCAGCAGAGCCGTTGGGTGAACGGGGTCAGCTCCAGCTTCTGTTCCTGGCTTCACGGGGCCAGCTGCAGTGCTCCCTGGACTCATCATGGTCATTTTTCTTTTTTTTCAATTCTGCAGTCCCCTCCCCTTGTCACCTTCCAAACTTGTCGCATGTGGAAAATGTAGATATGCTTGGAAGAAGTTTAATAGTGTCTGGGGCAGGATGAGTTGCTTATTCTAGACTTAGCAGCCTGGCTCTGACCTTAGATAAAATCTCGAAACGGCTGACCCAGGACTCGATTAACCAGGAATTAAAACAGAGCAATGTAATTTATGCTAGCCAATATAGTTTATTTGACAAGTTCATCTCTGATTTTTATCTGGAGGAACAATTAGTCGTCTTGATGTCATGTGCTAAGATACCCTGTGTTCCAGAAGCAGCTCAGATAAGCTTTGGGTGACTAAGTGCAGAGGTTGCTGTCCAGCTCCTCTCCCCAGCAGTAGCTGTGCAAGGACAGTACCATGTTCCCTTAGCATTGTTAAAAATATTTTTTGTTTTGTTCTTTTAATCCAGAGTCTGAATTAATAGATACTTGCTTTGTTTTTTTTTAGAGGGAAATCTCTAGCTGGTTTTGCAAAAGAGACTGGTTAAAACTGTGCTGTGTCCTTTAACAGCTCTGTAGGTTGTATGCTTTGGAGTGAAGATTTATACCATTATTTTTGGAGGAAAACCTCCATTTTGTAATGCATTATTTTCCTGTCCCAGTGAAAAAGCAAGCAAACTTGACCAGGCTGTAAGGCTTAAGGTACTTTGATGTCTGTAGATGAAACATCGGAAGATGTCGTGCTTAACAAGTTTCCTTGCTTCGCTCAGCATCTCTTGTGAAGTAAGTGCATTTAGATCCTGCCTCGTTGCTCCTGCTGGAAGCAGGCATCGTGCTGATCCTGGGCACAGGTGATGCTGCAAGTGAAGCAGGTCAGCTTGCTGGTGAACTTCATAGAAAAGTCTCCTGATGACAATAATACTCAACACGGAATGCTTCAGAATGCCGCAATAACCAGCAGTCGTGCAGCGGGCACTGAAAGTGAGACAAAACGCTGGAATGCTGGATTCTCTTTCCTATGTTCTGTTTGCTTGGGTTTTTTTTGGTAAATTAACATGGAAACAAAGTAAATGAGATGATGAGCAGGTTTCACAAGACAACAAGGGTTATGAAGGTGCTGAGGAATTTTGTGAGAGGTTTTTTTTTGCTTTTTCTTTTTGTAGTTTTATAGCTTAACTGTTGAACGCTGAAGAGTTTTATATGGATGGAAAGGAAGCAGTGTCTCTTCAAGATACAAAGGTAATAGCGGAAAGAAGCAGCCCTAAGATCACTTACTTCCACTTGCTGTCTGCAGATGGTTTTAATGGCTTCAGTCTCCTGCAGATACTCAGCTGCACTCACGCCAAATTAACTATTATCTTGTAACTGGTTATAAATACCAAGGGATGAAACAGCTCTGAAGAAAGCTAATTTATGGTTGGAACTCCAAATCCTCTCTTGTAAATATTAAATGTTTCCTTTCGTTCCCCTGTCCATCTCAGTTCATTGCATTCAGCCTTTCGTCAGCTCTTTGGGGTGAGGGCACCCAAAATGCGTTGCCTGAGACGGAGGGTTCTGGGACATGATTAGGGCTCGGGGGGGTACTGCAAATACAAGAGAGTGCAGAGCTTGCTGATACCTAAAGGGTGTGTAATAGAGGGGTTACTCTGGGGATGACTAGTGCACTCACGGTACTTGTGGTGCAAATGCTCATACTCTTTTTCAGGGATTTTTTGGTGGTGGTTTGCTTTTGTTTTGTTTTAATTTTTTTAACGTTGCATACTTTGAGAGAAAAATCCTAGAGAGAAAATTGCTGCTTTGGGACTGAAATGACCGTTTAAGAATGGCTGCTGCAGGAAAGATTCGTACGGTGTCACTGAGTTTGGTTAAAAGTTGACATACCTCTTCCTTCCCCTCTGATAAACCAAAACCTTCGTTAGCTGCTGTACTTGTGCGCAGTCAGAGGTGGGTTATCAGCTCCCCTCCCATACGTGGTGCGCAGCACAAAGGAAGCAGTCCTGGCCTGTGCAGAGCATCTTCTGTGCCGAGGGAAGGGAGGCTCTGCAATCCAGCAGTCCGGATGTGTGCTTGGTAAATGTATGGAATATCCAAACATGAAAATGAGCAAATGTGTAAGTGTTACCCAGCGTCACTTGGCATTGGGTCGTTCTGGTGGGTTTTTTCCTCTTGGTGGGGAAAGGCAAGTTGGTTTGGGTTTGTTGGATTTTTTAGGGGGTTATTTCTCAAAGGAAGGCTGAATATCTCTGTGTTTTCTGTGCTGAGACAGGAGGCGAGTGTATTTTTCTTGAAACTAAAAAATCAGTTTCTTCTAATGACGTAACAATCCAAACCGTGAAGGGAGATGTGCACGCTGGAAGCAGTGCTGTTCTCTCAGTGCCTCATACTGTCATATCCTGAGATCATATGATGTAATTTTAATATTTAAACTTTGCTGTGCTGTTGTCAAAACACTCTATTAAAAAGACAATGTTTTTTGAGAAATAAAATAATTTTCCTCAGAAGAACTTCAGCAGATGACTAATTAACCAGCACTGTGGCAGATCTGTGCAAATTTTTGCTCATGTTATTGATAGTGAGAGCCCCCAAAATGCCAAGTAAACAGAAAGGGACAGTTGATTTCAGGTTAATTGATGTACAGATAAACAAAAATATGGTTCTTGTATATTGACAGCATGTTTTCAAGCAGTTGCTTGCTTTGTAATTTCAGATAGTGTTATGGAATTTGATTCTAAATATATTAACAGGTACTGCTGGAAAAATACAGTTGTTGGATTCCCAGCAGTCAGACAGTACCAACATTCCCCAAATGGGCCATTGCGTGTAAGCGTTTGCATTCTGGGTCTCAGACTTTTCCCTCGATAATGCTTGATGCTTGCGACCACGTTTTTCTTTGGAGATGATTTACATGGGCCTAGATGTGTTTATGTCTGTATTTTGAAACAGAAGTAGATAAAGACTCACAAGTGCCTTTTTGGCATTAGCGCAGATGCTCCTTGCAGGGAAAGTAGCACTGAGAAAGCCCAGGGTCAAGCCTCCCGACCTTAGTTGTTGATGTTGCTGCTGCTAACTGAACTCTGCACAGCCTCATGCTCCCTTCTGAACTTACTACTGCTGCCTTTGCTGCGTGAGCTTTCCCTGCCAGCTCTGAGCGACTTGAGCACATATCTCAATAAGGGCTCAAACCCAAATTGCTACTTTTCTAAGTGAGAGATTTTAAGCAAAGTTTTCCGCCCCCTTCCCCTCTTCTGAACTGTTCTAAAGACTGGTTTTAGAAACTCCACACTGCTGCATCTCGGGCAAAATATAACCGCTTTTTTGGTCTGAGTCCACTGCCAACTTTAAAATTAAAATGAAAGTGAACATTTCTACTCAGTTTAAGTATCTTGTGGTTTTTTTAATGTTATATTTAAACATATATGTAATGACTGTTTCGTTTTGCATCCCCTTTTTTCCTATTCCAAGGAAGCTCATATGGTCAGGTATTTAAAAATAACTCTCTGAGAAGAGCTCCCAGAGTCCCGTTTATGTGCACAAAGACATTAAGCCATGGGCAGCGCTGGGCTGACACTTCCCAGGCCCAGCCTGCAATGCCCTCTTGGTGCTGCGCGCTGCTCGTGGCCGGGCTCTGCTTCCTCCCAACAGCCAGTTTTCTGGTGTCGGTCATGGCTTTCTCTGGTTGTTGGTGATGCCCCGGCTTTCAAACAGCTTGTCCTCCCAGCGGGCTCTGCAGCAGCCTTCATCCCCCACAGCCTCACCTGCCTCCCTGCTCCTTCCTCAAAACCAAACAGAATCTTCAGAGCGCTTTTCAGACATGTGAAGTAAACGTCTAGCACATTCAGAATACTTTAGTGCTTTAATTATGGTAACTGGTATCATTAGACTTCAGTTATGACACCAGTATGACGGGTCCTCTCCAGGGCAGTGGCTGCTCATGGCGGTGGAGCTGGGGCGAGTGGGAGCCATGACAGGGAGCCTTGGAGAGCAGCATTCGGAGGTGCTCGAGCAGGATTCGTTCTTGGGTTTAGTTACCAAGATAGGCTTGTGTTTTCATACAGATTTCCTTTGTTTTTCCATGAATCTGCTCTGACTAATCCTTTGGCCTGTATTTCATTAAAAGTGTTGACTGCAGAATGGTGGTTTTGGTAGCAGATGAAACAAAACTTCTTCTTTCCTTTGCATGTGCATGTACAAAACAAAAAGTACAGGATGGCCTTTTTTACTTGATAATTGAGAATGTGCCTGACTTTGTTAGAAAAGCCGTAGTCTAAGAATACAATTCACTGCTCTCTTTATAAATCAGTGCCAGCACAGCCTATCAGTTCTCACTCCAACTTACCGTCTGATTCTCTCTCCTTCCAGTCCCCTGCTACTCCCTCCCTGTTTTTAGAGGCAACATGAAGCTGTCTTGCTTCAAGTGAGGGACAAAGAAGAGTTGGAACGTTTTGCAGCAGATTTCTAGAAAGCAGATGAAGCACGTTTGTACGTTGTACTCCTAAAACGCAGAATTGTTTCTACGTTGCCTTCGTGCAAGCTGCATTTGTTTACTTCTGGAAAGTTTTACTCCTTACCCTCAGGCTACCATCAAATTGTGGCTGAAGCTTGAATTGTGGCGGATCTGAGTGTGAGGAGGAGAGACTGGCTCCTTCCCCAGGTGAGGACTGGTCCTGGGTGACGTGCCCTGCACTCTTCTGCAAGGAAAGCCAGGCTCTGTGATCTGCAGACTGCACAGCCTGGGCTATCAAAGAGGACTCTTTATGTGGTGCTGATGAAAGTCACACCTACTCTCAGGAGACCTAAAGACCCTGCAGAGTTTATTAAACTTTGAAGAAAATCACGCATGTCTTGGCACAGTTATCTGTATTGATAACTCTTATGTAATGTGCATGGAAGGGTGTTGATAAAGCTGCTGATGTTCACGTTTGCAGCGTTGGATGCAGTGGAATGAGGCCGCTGGACTTTTGGCTGACCCAGTGAACGACTGGGTTTTAACAGTAAAATAATTGTCTTCGGTACTTCATAATGCAGGAAACATTTGTGCGTTATTTTTGCAGTTCTTTTTATCTGAATACAGTAGAATCGATTGCTAAAGAGGTGGGGTGATTCACGCACATGCTCTCGGTATCAGCAGGTACAGAGCAGCCCCAGCACAGCAAGAATATTTCCACTAAATGAAACAATTCGTTCTTTCAAGTTTGAAGACAGAGATTAAAACATGTTGCGGGTGCTGTTTATTAATAAACCTCTGTGCAGAAAATGTAAGAATGTGATGTTGGGTGTGTTTACTCAAAATCCTGGTTGAGGATGTTCCCCTGGGTGTGTAACACAGCGTGCACTGACTCGATGTGAGGAGGACCTTTTTTAACAAGGCAGCACGTTTTAATCAGTTCATCGAAGCCATTGAGGAATCTATCCTTGTTGTAGTGAAGAGCATGTGAGTCACTCCACCCTGGTAGTTTTCCTTCCTTCCTGAAAGCCTCATCCTTCTAAAGAAAGGTTCATTTTCTATCTGAGGTTGCCCCCAGCACCCTTTCAGCTTCAGAACTTGCCCCATCTCTCCCCATGACGGGTTCTGGCTGCCCTGCGGTCACGAGTGAGGTGATGAAACAGGCACTTCAAGTACCATAGGTACCTGTGGTGTGGCTTGGAGCGGTCCCAGTCATTAGTATTTCAGTAGTTACCCAGCTCGCTTATCCACCGTTGTAGGAGATCTCATTTTGTATCTTCATGCAAAGAAAAAAAAAAAAAAAAGGGCTGTTAGATTTTAATAAGAATTTAATTTGGCACTGCCATTAGGGTTTTTTCTTTCTGTTGAACTGTCAGTTCAGGTTTTTGCTCCCAGTTGTAAAGGGTTGCAGTAACACTCGTTGGAAGACACCAAAGGGTCGTCTTTTGTGCCGTTGATACTGATAACAGGTTGTAAAGAATTATGGAATCTGCACATGGCTGAATGGATCTGGGCTTTTACAAAGCAGGTTTGACACCCGGCCAGTTTTGGTCTCTGTAGACCTAATAAATGAAAGAGATTTTTCCAATGCCCTGTCACAGAAAACAAAAACGCAGCTTACTGAATTGGCTGTTCACTGCCAGTTTAGGAAAAAAAATGTCATTTTCTTGCCCTTTATAATAAAAGCAGTACTAATGAGTAGAAGGCACTAAAACAATCTCATCCGCTTTTTGCCTAGTATCTGAGGCTTGGAAAAGAATTCTCCCTTTTATGTACAATTGTGATAAGAACTTTTGAGAACTTTAAGTGTTAAACTTCAGCAATCAAATTGCTTATTTTCAGACAGCTCTTAAGCAGACAGTTTTTTACAAGAGTCTCAGAGTTAATCTGTTGGTTTCCAAACTCTTTCTGACATCTCCTATGAAAGCAAAATAGCCCTTTACTTCTTTTTAAATTCAGAATAAACCTGTAATTGGTTTACAGGGCCTTGTGCTCAAGCTGATGGCATTTCTGCCTGTCTGGGATGCAGAAGGAAGCAGCAGAGGAAAGAGAGAGCCCCTTGCATCTGGTTAGCAGCCCCAGCTCTGTAATTGTCTGGAGATCAAAGAACCATTTGATGGTGGCCGTTAACACCTTCCAGCATAATATCCCCAGCTCCACTCTGCCCGTCCTCCTAGTGCAGCTCAAAGAGTTGGCACTCTGAGAGATCTGCCTCTGAGCAGAGGGACGATAAATGGGAACGAGGGTTTGGGCTGTGTGTGAAGCGGGGTGAAAGAGGAGGTGGAAGCAGTGTGTGGTGGGAAGCCCTGGTGCTACCAAAACCTTCTACAGGCCCTTGATGGGAATGGGAGGCTGACAGTCCTGCCCGTGGGCGAGAGGAGAAAAATAGTGAGGCATGCCAGGTGACCAGTTACTAAACAACAAAGAGCATCTAGAGAAGATGAGTATGCATGCTCAGCTCTCTGCCCCCGTGCAGTGGTACCGGCCACCACACTGGGGGTATGGCACAGACGTGGTGCTGGGGGGCTGCAGGGCCATGGCCAGGCATGTGTGCTGCCCCCGCTTCCACATGGCCCCTGGAAAACGGGAAAATTCGGTCGTCTCATTTGCAGCAGTCAAACTGGCCTGCCTGGTTAGAAACCAGTCCGGTGGCAAGTCACGTCAGAGGCCCTTAGCTTCCCAAAAAGTGGCTGAAGGGAAGAGTGGTGCTCCCGCAGCTCCGGGAGCTGATGAGGGGTCCCCAGGCTGTGAGATGGAGGAGGGTGGGCACGTGGCACGGGGACGTCCAGTAGCAAGGTGCGACGCTCCTTTACCTCCTTCAGTGCGTATGTGGTCAGAGTTTCTTCGCGCCCTGCCTTGCACGAGAGCGTTGCCTGAGCTGGGTGAAGGCCGTGGACTGCCGCTGCCCTCGGCTCTGCGTACGGAACCTTTTCCTTTTGCTTCCACTGGCACTTCAGGAGCACTTGAAGCCATTGAAATATTTTCTCTCTTGTGAGAGATGCAACTTATTCTACTTTTGTTCAGCGGGAACAAAAGCGGTTTCCTCATTTTTGGGGGTGTCTGCAGAAAGATCCTGGAACCGGGAATGAAAATGAGTCATCAGATTTAGTCATAAAATTGGAGCTGTTTTGATTTTTTTAGGAGAACTGAGTAACATTTTTGGGGCAGGCTTTTTTAGCCAGCATTAGAAATTATATATGCTTGATGGTTTTATATATATACATGTGCATATATCTATATAAATATATATGCATGGTAGGTGCTACCTGATTTTTTTAGTAAATTGAGTAGGATTGTCTCATTTTAAACTTGTGTTTAAATGCTGTACATTCTTTTTGACTCAGAAATTCATGAGATTTATAAAGAATAATTCTTTGTTTCTGTGTTGTAACTGCCACTGGAGGTAAGTATCAAAACCATTTCACATTTGGGGAGATTATGTGATAAAGAAGCTGTTTCTTCATCTGGGTTCCATAGTGAGTTGCTGGCGAGCTGGCTTAAAGGAAAAAAAAACAGGACGCTTGGCAAGAAATCCAAAGATAATAGAAACCAGGCAGCTCAATTTGAACCAAAATACTGAAGTCAGTGTTGTTGTTTTTTCCCCTCTTTGCTGAAAGACTCTACAAAAACTTCCACAGCTGCTGTGCTGCCCGGTTTGGAGCGTGTCGAGCGTGCGGTGCTCGTGGTGTCCAGCCGCGCTGGCTGAAGATGAGCGAGGTGCCGCTGAGCCCGTCGGTGGAGATGGGCTTGCCCTGGCCACCGACCGTGCTGGGGACTCGCTTCGGCTTCTGCACAAGGACCCGGGCCAGGGAGCTTCATCACTTGGTGCTTTTCTAGGCTTTTGAGGGTGTTCCCCACCTGTTACTAAATTTTCTCCCTGGCTACTGCTATAACCCTGTGAAATGTAGGCGTTTATAATGATGGGGTGTGATACAGTTCTGCTGGACTAGCTGTAGCCCACTTGGCTGTTGACCGCGGATTATAGGGGCAAAAAATTGGTGACTTCTGCCACTGACAGTCCTTTTCCTTTTCCCCATCTTCTTCTCCATAGTCTTGGCCAGGTTGTCATGTTGTCCCCTGTCTTGCTGGCTATAAAACTCCTCTCAGCCCTTGATGAACTGATTCAGTTCAGTAATCTACCAAGAAAAAAAGTAGTTTCATGCCAGATTAGTGATCTGAACAGTTTTGCTGAAGGATAGGATGGACGCAAGGCGAGGGAGAGGAGTGCGAGAGCTTTTTAGTGGTAGTGAGTTGTTAGGTTGGCTCTGCGCCCTGGTGGAACAGCACACTTTGAACATCTCTGTCCAGAATAAGATGGCGGTGTTTGGGGTATTTCCCTGAGAGGAAGGATTTGTGGGTTCAAATAAGAGATCTCAAAAAGGAGATGAAGTTTTACAGATGCAGCCCAGGGGGTAAGGGAGAAATCAGTGTATTAGATCAGAGCTGTCAGGCTGCGAGGCACCAAAACCACATTTGCTCACAGAGTGTCTGTTAGAAAAGATCCTCTGCTCCTTCTCATCATGGGTTTTAGGCTCAAAACGTACAATTTTCTGGCGTTAAGCACACTGCTGGAATAGCAAGATGGTGTAAAAAAGGACATTTTATTCAAAGAGTCTCACAGATGAGGCACAAACAGTGTGCCTCAGGGTTTGATGATCATTGTTTTAAGGAACCTGTGACGCACGTTTTTGGATGTTTAGGAGCAATAACATCTCTGCATTTTTTATTCTCTGCTTTGAGGAGAACTTTCTTGTGTCTTTGGCAAATGTATGAATTTCATCACGTATTTTTGAATTTCTGAAAGCTAGCTAGGTGAAAACTAAATCTTAGTTTAGAAACAGTTTAAAAAACTCTGTAGCAAAGAGGGATTTTTTTTTTCTCACAAAAGCAAATGGTCACAGCATGTCCCTCTTCTAAGCCACCGTAGTAAGAAGGGAATAAGTTTAAAAAGTTTGATACCGTGCTGCCACTTGTGTGCCAAGAGTCATCTTCACTCCGAGATAGGTCCCAAGAGCCCGTTCCATGGCCAGAGAACACCACAGACACATTTGCATTTATTCCAGGGACTTTCTGTTCGCTTTCTGTGCAAGGTAAACTCAGGTCTGTGCCATTACTCACTTCTTTTATAACTCTGATTTAATTAAGTAAAATCTCACATAAGGATGTCACTTCCACTTTTCACAAATGTGAGACTCAAGTGTGTTATTTTGGAAGTTAACAGACTACAAGTAGGTTCATTTCAGTGGGTGCCGTGCAGATACCACGCTGCTGTGCAGTTTTTGCCGCTTGCTGGGTAGCTGTTTTTGGCACTGTCCTACCTAGACTAAGAACAACAATTCCCTTGTAGAGTACGTGGAGTGAGGTAAGCTGAACTACTGGTCTAAAGTAAGCACTTATGAAATGACCAGCAAAAGCCTTCCGTCAGTCAGAACGGTGCTTGAGGTGCTGGAAGTTGCCGTAGATCCTGAGAAGGATGTCACTGGTGTCCATGGAGCTGTGGCACTTCGCACCCAGTGTTTCCCTAGAAGCTTGGTAAAGAATGGAAGAGGCATTTGACCATAGAGGTATTTAGTGGAAGCTGAATTCCCCTGAAGTGCTGGTGGTGCTGGGGCCAGTACCAGAGGGTTGGTGCTGTGGGTCAGGCTTCTTGTGTTGGACTTGGCTTCCAAGACATGGGCATGTGACAATGAGCCACAACATCAAGGGCCACAGCAGTGGAAGCTGTAGGGGCTGTTGTCAGTACCAGTAACTCAGATTTCTTCTGCTTTTGTTTTTTTAGCAATATGTCAATAAAGTCGGTGGGAATCAGGTGTAAGGTTGCTGTTCCATTTCAACCCGCTTTGCGGCGCGAGGACCAGCAGCCGTGTGTGTGGCGGAGCAGCACCCTTAACGGGGGAGCCTGCTCGTTTCCCTAAGAGCCACAACATTCATACCGAGCTCATTCTGTCTCTTCATTTGAACAGAATGAAATAAAAGAGTAACCTGCACTCTACGTGCTGGTCCGTGTTGGTGCTAGCGTGGCAGGAGCAAGGTAGGATAGTGCCATTCTTTGAGGTAGTTCTTGGAATTAAAAAGGGAAGCATGAATTTGGGATGGTTGATTATTGAAAGTTCTAGTATTGTAGGAAATTGTTCCTTATGATGATTTAAAGAACAGCTTCCCTAAACAAGCCTAATAACAGAATTAATTTTTACCATGTAGGGAAGAATCCCTCACCAAATGATGCCAGTACATTGATCATAGCAAACGTGTTACTTGCCGTGTGGTGTGGCTTTTGTGCTGATTGTGTTAGTAACAAAAAGCTGCTGAAGGCTTTCAAGGAGTAACTTGTACCTCAGAAATGCTGGAAACTGCTTAGAAAAAGGGCATCTCACCTTGCAATAAACGAATGTTTTTGGACGCACCTTTGCTGTTGGGTAAGAAGTTGGGCTGGATCGAGTCCCGGGAAGCATGCACTTGTCCTGGGAAGAGGAGTCTTTCTGTGGTTCGGTCACCGCTCTGAGCCTCACCTTTTTTGTGAATTATGTAACCGAGTGTTTATATATTCATGAGTCTGTATAAATACACGTAGCCCTGGAGCCTCTTCCGGCGTTTCTGTTGTCAGGGGTCTATGATTTGTTTTACATTAATGCTTTCCTACTTAATATAGTGTTCTAGCCCATAAATACTGATTTTAGTGACACAACAGGCTACTTTAACAAAGAGCAGTTTTGGAGGTCTGCTGGATTGCAGATGGGTTTTCAGGAACACTGCACAGTGGTCTGTAGGAACTGAATCTATTGCAGTTGCGAGAGCCACCAGTGCCTGAGACCTCACATCAGCTGGGCAGTGCTGGATGAATGGAAATAATTTCTTTTCCTTTTTCTTCATTGAAAAAAGGCCTTTGACAGCAAAAATGTTACATTCTGCCAAATGAAATAGTGCATGAAATCCTGCTCTCTTTTTTAAGGAAGAAGTTTCGTGTAGTTTCCATGATTGTACATTGAAGTGCTGAAGTTTCAAACCTAATTATATTTTTCATCTTAACTGTAACTAGGGATCAGATAATTATTCTGGCCTTAAAGAAAATAATCTAGCTATTATAGATGCTTGATAGCCAGTTTCATTACTTAAACTGAATTCAAGATATAATAAAATTAATTATCGGTAATTTTTGAAAACGGAAATGTGCTTATAATGCTTCATTATGTTTTACACACTGATGTTGAAGCTTATCGGTTTATTTTCATAAAAATGGACGTGGATGTTCTAGGAGTGCGCAGAAGGGTCACATACCTTTTTTTGCTGTAGTTAGTGCTTTTGGAAAATTGGGTATGTCCGGTGTCTCTAGACTAAATACAATCTCACAGGAACAGTCATTCCTTGGAGGTGATTACTTCTTGTTGAAAATGAACGTCATAGTGCATTTAATCCATATTATAATTTGCATACATCTGTGGGCATGTGACACTTTTTATCTTTTCTTGCTCTGCTCTTCTGGACCCTGTTTGTACAGAAGTATTTACAAGACCCATCAAGAAATTCTCGTTTGCTGCTAAGAGCTTAGTAAAAAAATCTGAGAGTTGGATTTTTCTCTAAAAGAATGTGTGGTCTGTTTTGAGAGGTTTTCCTCTTTCTGTGCATTACTTGACAGCGTGCTGTGTTTGTTTTTCATGCTGAGATAAATAGTTGCTAAATAGAAAAAAGGAAAGAAGGCGTTTCCTAGGGTTTCATACGAGAAGGCTTTTTCCCTTCCAGGCAGGGCTGTGGTACTGTAAGAACCTTCCCTTCCTGTGTGATAGCTGATACATGACCAACTGAGTGCAAACGTGAAGTGAAATGGATTTGCCTGAATTAGCTGTGTGTGACCTTCACCAGGAAGGAAGCCAACTCATTTCACCTCAGCTTTCTGGGGCCTGAGCACCTGTAGCTTTTCGGGCAAGCACCGGTAGGTACCTCCAGGGTGCAAACGGTGGCGTCCAAAGAAACGCTGGCTGGGCTGCGTGCCGTCGTCTCACAGTGCTGTTTGGACCTTGCTTGTGGGCGTGCAACGGAACCAGGAGGAGACTCTTGGGAAGGGCTCTGAGAGCGGGAACGAAGAAGGACCAGGACTTGAATCCACATCAGCCAGAGGATATGGCGTGAGCAAAATAGGCAGAGGAGCTTGTTCTGCAAACTCTTTAATATAAATAAACACTCTGATTTCCGTAGAAGCTCCTCAAGAATATGTTCTTAACCATCACCTATGGCTGGTCCCCATGGAGAGGATGAATAGCTTTGCGTTTGCCACCAGTTTACTCCTTTGCCACAGGAGCTGCCTGGTCTGTCCAAAGGTTCCAGCCCCACTGCTGGTTTTGCAGGTGTCAGGGTGGCCCCATCGCGCAAGGTCTGATGTCTCGATTTCCTTTTTTAGAAGTGGTGAATACAAACATTTTCTGCAGCGCGGCAGTGTCCAAGTCAAGGAATGTCCAAGCTGAGCTTGTCTTTGCAAGGCTCTTCCGTTCGGCCCCTCGTGAGGAAGCCTTTCCATTTCCCTGAGCCTGGCGCTGACGTGCTGTGTTTTCCCCGCAGGACCCCGCTCCGTTCGGCGCGCAGGATGGACTCACTCTGGGGATGAGCTGGGCTGCTGCGGTGGAGGAGCAGTTCTCTCTCGTTCCCTGCCTCCCTTGCAGCAGCAGCCGGCCGTGCGCGGCAGGGATCGGTGGCGGCACACGCGGCTCCGGAGCCCTGCGCAGCTGCGTGTCGCCCGGCCCGCGGGACCCCCGCCCGCACATCGCTCCCCGGGTGATGCTCGGTGAGTCCCTCGGTCCGGCTGCTCTCGTGGCCGTGCTCGCTGTGTCTGTCTTGCTCTGTGGCGGGTGACTTGAGGTCTTGGGCTCTGATTTGGAAAAGTGCTGAGCACCGACAGGCGCGGGTGAGGCGGTGGGGCAGAGGTTTGAAAGTGCTGTGTAAAGCACAACGTAGTGCTAAGTGCTGTGGAAAAACTAGGTCTGAGTTATGCCAAAGTGGAGACAACGTTGTCTTCAGAGCTGGGGAATCATTTTGACCTTAAAGCTGTCACTGCTTTCGTCAGGAATAGCAGGGTTACTCTCAGCGAGCTTGGGATTCTCTCACAGCCTGCCCGGAGGTTTCCTCCTGTGGGCGCTCGCCTCTGCGGATCGGTTCTAGTGCGGGCGTTTGCATCGCGTAAGATGACTTGGCGTGCAAGCAGCACAGCGTTTCTTGATGCTGCCAACTCAGGTAATAGAAGTGCGGAAACCCAAAAAGCCACGTAAGTTCATCTTCCATCGCCGGCCCATGCCTCTCGCGCCTGGGTGCTGTGTCAGATGGGCAGCAGGCAGCGCTGGTACTGCCCACTATCAGAACGGCTCCAGCTCAGAATTTCATCTGCGTTTCTTCAGGCTCGGGATCGGTATTTTCCCAGTGCAATGTCCAGAGCTGGCTACAGCCGTTGTAATCAGTAGATAAAGGGGAATTCTTGGGCCAAGGCATGGTTAAGCTAAATATTGTTTTAACTTAGCAAACGTGGATGCAAACTGTCTAACACGGGATCAGGTTTTATGCGTTAACCAGGAGCGTGTGTCTTTGGTGCCTAGAGACGTGGTGAGCGTGTTTGCCAGATAAGCTGCTACTCTCTACTGCAGGAGAGACAGGCAGTAAAAGCCACGGTGCTTTGATAATAGCTAAATACCATATTAAATACCCGGAGCCAGGACGCACGTTGCCTTCCGGGCTGCTTGCGGGGGATCTGCTCCGTACGGCTCTGTGGAGGCCGCAGCAGTGCTGCAGGTGCCCAGCAAGATGTTTAAGTGCTGCTTTCTAAGAAAACCTGAGGTGTTTTTGTTTGCCTGCTGCTGTGCAGTGCGAGTCGTTCCTTAAATCTTTGAACACAAACAAAAAAGGCAGGGCAGTGGGGGAAGCAGTCCGTATTATGTGAGCAGAAGTTAGGAATGAAATTAGTTGCTTTACCCAAAGCACGGACAATTACGCTACAATTAGACTGATGCGATAGCACAGGTCCAAAAGGATGCCCCGATTTGCAGAGCTGCTGGAGACAAGCGCAGGACGGGAAGAGCGGGGTGCTGGGGGGCTGCAGGGAAGGGCAGCAGCTGATGTGGGCAGAGAACGCCAGGAAAAAAAAAAAAAGATGGTGCCATTCCCACGCATCCCATAAAATGAGGGGCAGCAGGGAGGAGGAGGGCAACTGGCCTTATCAGTGTGCCCGCTTAATTTTGGTGGCACGTCTAATCCGGCATAGCAAATGTTTTCTGTTATGTAAAAGAAAGAAAGAATGGAAATGGAAGCTCATTTTGAGCTAATGTATTTTGAAAGCTGATAATAATAGTGGAATTTTACTCAGCGCACTCTGTTTCTACAACAGAAAAGTAAAATTCTTTTGGGTTAACTGAAACATCTGTTGAACAAATTGGTTCAGTTTCATGAGTCTGTTACTAATTCTGAGAAGTAGATGGTGTTTTATAAAACCAGTAGAGTCAGGGGTTAGTGCCCATATCCTTTCATTTTTTTACTACTATTAAAGTAGGTCATTTTGAAGTATTATGTTTTCATGAATACAGTAATACTGGGGCTAATATTTCTAGTATTTCAAGCTTTACCTTTGCTTTAATGAGTTTTCTTCACTGTTTTTAATCAACATTACTAATATTCTCTAAAGCTGTGGGTTCTCAGCATTTTGTCGAGTTCTTAGTAGTGAAGTAATTGAGTCATTTTTAAAAAAAAGTCTCTCTCAGTGCATTTCTGTCAGTGTTTCCTTCTTTCTGCGGGTTTTTCCACTCTTACTTACAAAGTTTGAATGTTAACAGAATTTCAGTTGCTCCTATTGCTCTTTTCTCATTTGGACTAATTATTCTTAGTCGCTTCACAGTTGTGGGAAGAATATTGTAGATGACCGGTGGGTTTATGGCTTCACATGGTGGAAGCTAAGAGTGCTGTAAGAGCAAAGGAGCTGATCTCACGTGAATTCATAAAAGAAGGAAAGGGGAGCGATTTGAAACAGTTTCTAAGAATCTGTTGCCATGCATCAGGAATACTATGAATTTAATTAGCCTGGTACACGCATCTTAAAGCCGTTTTGGTTCCTTGGGTCCATCTCCTGTGGAGTCGTCGCTGAAGGGGAGGCACGAGTAAGCGCAGTGTTAGCACGCAGGCCCAATTAATTCTGTGTGCTTTGCTGTTCAATGTGTAGAAACCAGATGCAAGTTCTCGCGTACCTCCTGTAACTCGCTGTCATGCTTTGGCACATGTGGAGGGAAAAGCTGGACGTTGACCGCAGCCAGCGAACCTCGCTGCTCTCCGCGGCGCGGGGAAGGCCGGGCTGGCGTGCCGGCGCTCGGCCGCGGCACTTCCCGGCTCGGAGCAGCTCAACCTCTGAACGGAAGCTGGTGATACTTTCTAATGTTCCTTCAACAGATAATTTCCTTTACTTTTTATTATGGCTATTTTTGAACCTTTAATATATGTTAATTATGTAGTAACTCAGTTTTCCTCTTTAAAGTAGAGATAATGCCAGTCTGAGTAAGAGGGACAGCAGAGAGGGATATCACGGCTTTTGAGGGGTGGCTGGCTTGAGGAGGAGTGGAGCTGTGCAGCTGAGCTTGGAGAAGGTGCCTGTGAGTGTTGGCAGTGCGAGGAGCTGCCCTGCTGCCGATGAGATGCTCCGAACTGCCCTGGTGTCACTTTGGTCCCTGCTGCAGCTCGCTGAAGTTTCAGATGACGTGCATGAAATGGAGCGAGGGGGAAGTTTTGTGGCTGAAGGCCTGTGCCAAGTCTTTTTGAAGTTGTATGCAGCAGCTGTGCTGTAGCTAAAGAAAGGCTTTCTTTGCCTCCATCAAAACATCTGCATGATCTTTAACAGCAGAATTGTTCCGCTGTGATGTATGGTTTAGCTAATCCGCATTGCCTTCATTAAGTCTCTTTTTCTTCTCCTTATTAGAAATGCTCACGTTACTTTTGGGAGCAAGTTTGCAAAGATCTGGGCTTGAGTGCTTCTGTGTAGAAACAGCAGACTGCAGTCAAAAAAAAAGTCAAAAGAGGGGTTGAGACTTTGAGTCTCTAGCTCAGTGAGGCCCTGAAGGTAATGGGGCAGCTTTAGACCGCACCCCGTGAGCTGGATTTCTCTGTGTCCTCCCTTGTTTGGAGGATAGGGGCTGACCATGGGACCAGTTTCTCTGGAGAGGCAGCATCATTGCAGCTCACCTTGTTTCGACGGCTCCCCAAGGTGTGGCTAACACCCTCCCTGCTGAGGTGTTGCCCCGTCTCCCTGGTGCTGTCACTGCTGGGGCAGGTTGGCTCGGGGAGCCAAAGCGGTGGTCAGCTCACCACCATTGCTGGGTTACCTGGCTGGCTCTTCAGCTCCTTGAACTTGCCAAGTGTAGAGCTGGACAAGTGTTTGTGCTGGAGGTGACCAGCCTCTTCCAGCTGCAGATGGGCTTGTCTACCATGTCTTGAGGTGGGAAGAAGGCAACCAAGGGAAGTGTTTTTAAAGAGTGTGAGTTAGCCTGCGTACCGTGTTCGCTTTGAATCTTAAGAGAAATCAGTAGATCAGGTGTAATTGAATTTGAAACTTTAGTGTCTCATTTAGTAGGAGGTTTTTGCAGAAGTACTTTTAAACTAAGCCTTTATTTGATCTTCTTCCAGTTTGGGACTAAGGGGTCTGTAATTGTTCACTCTCCATTAGCACTGCAGAGCTGGCAAGTTCCCATAGTTCAAGGGTGGGATCTGATGGTCAGAAGTAAGAGATTGTGGTCTCGGAAAGCAAAATGAAGTTAGCAGAAGTGCTGACGCTGCTCTGTTCAAAGGATTTTGGTGATCTTGGCTGTAAGTATCTTGTGTTTATAGGGGGTACTTGACTCTCGCAGACTAGATCTGGAGAAATTAATTGTAAGTTAAATGTGGGTGGGGTTTTTTTTAAGTAGGAATTCTCCCATTTTACCACCAGGAATTACTGGATAGGCATTTGTGTTTCACTTGAACAATATGGTTGGTCATCCTGCTGTAATCTCCTGTCGGTGGAAAAGCAGAGTGGGTGCCTTCCAACCCCTACCCTTCTGCGGTTATTCATTGCAGAAGTTTGGTGTGCGAGATCCAATTAACACAACTAAGCAAAGTAACAGAGAAGGCACAGGAAACATTCTTCTGCTTCTTAGGGCTGTTAAATGGTATTTTCAAAATTCCCTTCTGGCACGTAACAATTTTCTTTGATTTATGCCAGGAAGACTGTGTTACTCCTCATACTCGCTGTCTATAAAGTTGAACGGACACTTGCCACGATGAAGAATTAATACCGTGCTGTGCAAAATGACAAAGGTGCCGTTACAAATTACCTGAAATGCTGCGTATTGAGTGGGCAAGGAGAGATGTGGCGGGTGCGTGACGTGGGGTGACTGAGCACGTCGCAGGTTCCCCAAGCCCGAGAGCACCGTTTGGCCCCCGCGATAGAGGTGAGGGACAGCAGCAGCCCGATACGTGCATTTTATCTGCACATCTAGAAATAGGTAATAAGATAAGTTAAGGCTGGTGTTTGAGACTGAGCACGTTGCTAGGTCCTGGTGCCGGCAGCATTGCCGTGAGGTGAGGGCGGGCAGCCGAGGGCTGGCTTCCAAAACAGGAAGTGCCCACATTTCTGTAAAATTGCGTAGTTTCAGCTGTCATAAATGTGGTTTCAATGCAGTTGCAGGAGTGAAGCCCAAAGTAGTTATAACCAGTGCACTTCCTCTTCCAGTCAAAGTGCAAACAGCCATATAATTAACAATCTGCGGCTCGTTTGCCCTAGCTGGGCTTGGCGTTCTGTTTCTCCTGCTCGCCCTGTATAAAGAGGGGGAACTTGACTTGCTTGGGGATGTTCTCGGTGGCGAGCAGGGATCGCTGGGCAGCGGCGGCGAGCCCTGCCAACGCGGCTGGCCCGCGGCCAGGCGTCCCGCGGAGCAGCGGGCCCGGCCAGGCTGGCTCCTCGCCACTCCGGGCTGCGCGGGGCAGCAGGGCCTGCTCCAGAGCAGGTAGGCGGCTCTGCTCTTTAGGGACTTCCCTTCTTGCATTCCAGTACAAATTGGCTTTATTCAGAGTCTTTTATCATTAATTTTTTGAGGACTGATTGCTCAGCTTCTTTGGACAGCTTTTTTCTGAGTTAATTCACCCATCCTGCCTTTGACTCTGCTCATGCACTTAGCATGGCAGAACAGCACGAGTACGAGTTCCTCCTCTGCCCCTGCACACTCGCGTGGGGCTGCAGATGTGCTTTTGGCTGCTTGGGGCCGTTGAGGAGAGCCCCGACTTTACATCCAAAAAAGGGCCTGTCATCGATTCTCTGTCCCTGCTGGTACCAGGTCCTTGAGCAGCAAGGACCTCCTGAACATTCCCCACGTGCTCTGCTTGCTGGGAAGAGCTGGCGAGGAGCCTTTCCAGGGAGAGGGAGCTCTCCTGGGAGAGCTTCTCCAGGGAAGCTCTGCATGGTTCCTGGAGCTGCAGCCCTTGCTGCATACGGTACCCATCAGTAGACCTTCTTGTGACAGCTTCTTGGAGAGAGGCTTTTCTCCGTGTGAGAGAGCACTGCATTTTGCAAAGCTCTGTGAGAAGCCTTTAGGCAGAGCTCAACGAACACAACTTCCCTTTCCTGGCTTTCCTCTTCAGCCCTCAGATAGCGTGGAGAATACTTCCTCAAGGCCTTAGGAAATATCATGCATTCTTAGTGACCTTCTTTTGACTTTATGCAAAGACAGTTAATAGTCCTTAAAAGGACCATTTCATCCTGAGCTACCCGAGGTTCTCCCTTCTTCAGGAGAAGCTGGCTAACCTGTTTTGCTGTCACTGGAACGATCAGAAGAGCGACATCGATGACCAGGACCTTGACTCATCTTGCTGAATGGAGTTTTAAAAGCCAAAGCAGACATCAGGACAGAGCTCTGCTTTGAGCTCCCGGGTGTTCTCAGCTGAAATTTCACAGGGGAGACAAGGGAAGGCCAAAGAAAGTGATTACTCCTTTGTGTCCTGTGAAAGTCATGGCTGTTAGATACACTGAGGTGTTTCTCTCATTCTAAATAAAATTTGGAGACTTGCAGGGCACAGCAAGGTTTCTAACATTTTTAGCTGCGTAAAGGATTCCTTCCTACTCTTGCCTTCCAAAGTCTCAAGAGAACATAGAGCTGCCGTGCTGAAGGGATGGTGGCACAGCTTCTGGGCTGCTTCTGCTCACTCTGTCCCTGTGTGTGTAGCTAATAATTTATTATAACGTCAATATAACATTACCTTCAGTCGTTCAGAACAGCCTTATCTTCGGTGCTTGCCAGAGTTACTCATGTGTTTCTTTGCTCAGCGTGACATGGCCGTGTTTTCCCTCATGGCTTGGTTCCTAGCCCGAGCCCAGGCGATGAAATGTGCTCACATTGCCCTGGGTTTTATCACCGTGCTCAGGGACTGGAGGGGGCTGTGTTGTCAAAGAGGACAGTGGGGCCAGTCAGTTCCGTGCCATGAATGGATTGCTCTTATTCCTGGAGGAGTATGGTCCAAGCCGTGGTCTGTGGGCCAAGACCAGCCTGCAGGAAATTTCCATCTGCTCTGCTTTTTACCAAAGCAATGGGGAGTAGCTTTGCGGCAGCGGATGCTGCCCAGCCCCGGGCCTGTCCTGGAGGCTTGCCACCATCCCGTTCAGAGGGCTGCCTGCGGGGAGGGGGCTGCGCGGAGGAGCCTCCCTTCCCCCCTGCTCCACGCTCATTGCCATGATGACGTCGGGACCGTGTTTCTAGGATAGCTGCTTGTGGTGTGTGCGGGCTGCTCCGGTTGGTGACTGCCCCGAGCACTCGGACGGGAGGTTGATGAGGATGGCTGGTGGGAGGTTCTGCCCCCAGCCACTAGAATACAATCACAACCTCCTTGTAATGAGCGACCTCTTCTAGGAGTAACCCACATCCTTTAAAACAGGTCATTAAATATGCCCTTATCAATTACAAGGTACCGTGCCATATAAAAAGCATCTTATTTGCAAATGAAGTAATTCAGATTCAAACTTCCAACTGCCATTTGAGAAACCAAATACTAACTTTTCAGTGGATTTTGATATTACAGTTTTACATTGCCTTTTAGGAGAATTGAGAAACTTATGTGAGACCAGAACTGTTAAACCTGAAAAAAGCATGGGAAGGTGGAAAGCTCCGTGTGTGTACATAAAAAATAAAAATAAAATTAGAAAAAGAGTACGTGTACTCTTCATTGGCATGCAGTGATAGTCGATAAAGTTTTTATTATCCTGAGATAATAGGCCTGCCCATTACATGGGAGCACTGAATACCTTGTTAATCTGTGCAGGTCATCCAGAACAAATGCCGCTGACAGTTACCTCCACCCTTGCTCGTGTGCTTTTATCATCGTAAGGCTAAATGCAAAATGAAGGCTCAGATGTTTATATGATGTATAACTGTAAGCTTTTGTATTTTTTCAGTATTTGTAGCAGAATTGATGTCCCTAAGTAAAACAGAACAGAAGCAGTTCTCGTGCGTGGGGTCACCTCGTGTGCACGGGCACGCACACGTCCTGCATCCCCCCTCTGACCCCGCTCTGATGTCGATCCTCTTCTTTAGCTCGGTGGAGGTCTCAAAACTTGGATCTCACCAGTTTTGTGAAAATCAGTAGCTGAGTATAGGTGGAGGCACCTAAAGGTGCCCTGACAGAGGGAAAGGCTACAGTGTGAAATAATCTTACTCCTTGCCTGGGAATCCTGGTGATGGGAAAGAGAGACATTAAACAAATGTCCGAGCTGTGGGAAAAGCTGCGTTCAAAGCTTTTCACCTTTCCAGACACCAAAGTCAAGCAGCCAGGAGGTGTAAACCTGTGGGATATGAAGCTTAATGAATTCTGCTGTTCATGGGACTACTTGTTCCTCAGATATTTTAATAATAATATCAGTAGCATAAATGTTTCCATACAATATATTTTTGCATATTTAATTTTTGAGCTAAATCCATAGGGATAGACTTACGACAGTCCTCATTTTCAGAGACCAGTTTTTGTTTTCACTGTGAACATTAATTGAGATGTTTGCAGAGCACCTCCTCTCCCTGTTGGGACACGCTGAGGAGCTGCTCCGGCGGCTTTCCGAGCGGCAGGTCCCGCGAGCCCCTTCCAGCCCCTGGCTCTGGGCTGCGACGAGCCGGGGGGGGCTGGAGCGTCCCGTGGGGAGAATCCGCAGCACGGCGGCTGAGAAGGGTGGTGTCGGTACAGTACGCTTGCAGAATATGGAAATAATCATAATTAGTAAGCTAACCAACAAGAAGAGTATTCTTAATAAAACGTGTGGGTTTTTTCAGTGTAATCATATGACTGTATGATACAAAAATTGCTTTGAGAGCGGGTCAAAGATTACACATAGCAGCGAGTTGTGCGCTTGGTTATGAACAAGCAAAAAGAGGGTAAACTTTTGACCCGGCAGCAGCAAATGGAGCTGGGTAAAGCACCTACAGATGGCAGGATTTAACGTATAGTCGGTCTCTCGCCCTTTCACAGCAATTATGATCATATTACAGCAGGCGCGGAGGGGAAGGCGCTTCCGAGCTGTAATACAGTGCGTCTTTGAGAGGCTTGAATATGCAGTTGCGTGTTTCGTTTCTGCAGGACCATCAATTAGCTTAGCAAGAAGAATTCCACTTTTGTTGCTCGTGTTTGACTCGGCGAGTTCCTGACCAGTGTGCCAAGTCCATTTGGAACAAAAAAAAAAGTCATTCGGATGGTCTGAATAATTTTGATAATTCAGACTGCAGCAGATTTATTGCTAAGCTTGAAGGACTTGGTGGAAGTTCTGTGCCGTTGTGGGGCTGAAGGGATGAGGAGGACGTGGCTTCTGGGACACGACGCTCCCCAGCAGCTCCTGCCCTCCCTGGGCGGTAGGTGCACGTGTGTCCCTGGCCAGGCCTGGAGCTGGCAAAACTTCGTCAGCAAAAAGACCGATTGATGAACTGTGTTTATTTGACAATACTGCGGCGTTTAGACAATTCAGTGGCTTTTGGTTTAGTTCATGCCTACGAACTACTTCAAAAATTAGAAAAAGTGAAAGTCTTGTGAAGCAGGGACGGATGAGTGCCACTTCCCTGTGAGCTTTGTCAGTTAGCACAGCCAGAAGCCCAGTTGCACTCTTGGCACAGAGCGATAGTTCTGAAGTCATCTAAGCATATTTTGTGCAATTCACTGCCTTTCAGGGAACTGATTGAAGAGGGGGGGATGGCTGTGGGTCTGCGCGTGTGTGGACTTCTCCCATGGTTGGTTTTACTCATCACGCTTTGGCGTATCGGCATTTGGGGGAAAAGGTCTGAATTAGAGGAGGCTCGCTTCCATCTCCCTGTGATCCAGCCACTATCTCCCTTTCCGTCTCCTCGCTTTGCCTTCTGGCCTGTAATCTGATGCGTGTGCCAGATGTGGGGAGGTGGAGCAGAAGCAATCCAAGCTTTTAGACCATTTCATGGAGGAGGTTATTTTATTATATCTGTGGTTCACAAAAATTTTCCTTTGGTTTTCCAGAATGACTTCTACAGAGAGCAGAAATTGCAAGCATATGGTAATAAGCTAAATAAGATACTGAGAGAAACGCTTTTTGGAGGAAGGGAGAATTTTCAAATTCTGATAAAATATAGAGTGGTTGGTTGGGGTTTTTTTCTCCTTAAATCATGCCGAAGCTTGCACCGTACATCAGTTGCTGGCTTTAATTCCATTTCCATTTGGAGACAAATTGTATTCATTTTAGCCGTGCCCATACCTGCAGCAAGGAGCTGCTGCTGAAAGCTTGGAGGCACTTAACCGGCTCAGTGACTGCTGCCACATGAGTCGGATCTGGTCACACAAGATTTTGAAACTTTCCTGGTTGTTGAAGTACAGTGAAATGAAAACTGCTCTTCTCAAATGCCACTCGCCCTCTGCCTGGACCTGCGGCAGCCCCAGCTCTCAGGAGGAGGCTCCTGAGCCCCGCGGTGCCGCCCCGAGCTGCTGGCGGGGATGGTGGGCTGGCGGGGATGGTGGGCTGGCGGGGATGGTGGGCTGGCGGGGATGGTGGGCTGGCGGGGATGGTGGGCTGCCAGGGCCACCCGGCACGCTGCGACAGAACGCGACTGAGCCATCTCAGTCAAAGGTACTGGCGGAATTCTTCGGCGTGGGGTGGTTGTCTCTGCTGTGGTACTGACTTGCACGACCGAGGGCTCTTTGTGTGGCAGCTATTGCCCAGCTTTGTGTAGGGATTCTGGGTTTGTCGTGCTTGGGAGGTGCAAAAACCAGCCTGGCAGAGGAAAAAAGATGTTCTTGATATATGGTGTACAAAATGAATTAAAGAGATGGGTTTCATACTTGAGAAAGGAAGCGATTTTATCTTTTTGTTCTTTCATGTTCTTCTTGAAGTACAGAAAGGTATTGAAATGTTACTACTGAAATGTTATTATTGAAATATTATAGGATTATTCCCATAGTTTCACCAATGAGCATAGAAACCTAATTGAAGGACGTGTACTTTTCACAGCTGTTTTGTAAATAATAGACTAACTAGTTTTGTATTCCGGTAACCGAGATATCTCCAACAATTACTTCTACTTAATAAATACACCATATCCTTCTATAAAATGTAAAACATGTTAACACATTGACCAGACTTGGGCACGTGTTAAACTTTTAGTATACTGTCTTTGTGGTATTTACTATATATATAGTACATGCTACCAGTGGCACGTGCTGTGTAGTGCCTGCATTTCCTCCTCCTTAAATTCATTCTTTCTTGCCACGTATTTCTTGCTCATAGTTCCTAATCGCTGCTGGAAATAAAATAGTTAAAATGACTCTTCTGATACCAGTCAAAGCTAGGTACGAAGGTTTCCATTATGTGCTGCACAAGAAGTTCTTATCTGCCCGTTGGTAAGTAGGTGAGATGCCCGTGTGCGGAACGGGTGAGCGGAGCTTCCTTTCCACCTTATCTGAGTATCTAAGTGAGCTTTCCTTAGTGTGTGCTCTGACAGGAGCTGTCGTTTCTTAGGCTGCATCTCACCTCCAGATACAAGTAAAGCCTGACGGGCTTTTTCTGCTCCCAGGAGACAGCTTTTCAAAGCTGGTGGGAACTTCCCTTGTTGTCCCGTGTGGAAGCGTTTCTCGTACTTACCAGCTCCAGGTCAGGGTTGAAGTTGGTGTAGCAAGAGAGTGCTGGCACCGCTGTACCGGTAATATTTGGGTTACCACGAGCAAATCATTGTCACAGGAATATTTTGGATATTGAAGGAATGTTTTTAACTTGTCGCTAAGCCATTTTATCATCATTGCAAATAAATGAATGTGTAGATTATAGCTCTAGTATATAGTGTAACACACAGTTACTTGTGTGCTGCTCACCAGGCTGAGTGCTGCGTGTAGCTGGAGAGTACGAGTAGTGATTTTTCCATACAGATCTAGCTAAAATAATTGCTTCTCCTGAGAAATTTAATGTGCTAGTGGAACAGCAGACAAGGAGCAGTTTAGAACTTTTTTCTTACATAAAACACCAAAGTTAAGGTGAAGTATGAAGTATTTATTATGGGAAAATGCTGAACTTGGCTCTCCTCATTTGCAAACAGGTTGGGAACGGAGACCCCCGAGGTGTGTGACCTGCTGAGGAGGTTTTCTGCTCAGGCAGCTCCCCGCGCAAGCTGTGCCCATCACTGGCTGCGCGCGCTGTGTGTGACGTAACCAATACCTTGGGAATGAAAAAAGAAAAGTAACTCGACATGTTTTTTTTTCCACAGATGTGAGGATTTGATGGGTACCGGGCTTTGGCAGAAGAGGGGGAGGCGGGAGCATGCTTTCTGTGCCCCCGCCCGGTTCTGGCCCCGGCGGAAGCCCCGAGGCGCGGCGGGAGCGCTGGAGGGGTGCGGGTCAGTGGAAGGTTGGCTTCAGCCCTCCCCATGTTTGTAGGCGTGACCACTTACAGCTAATAAGCTTATAATAATTTCTGCTTAAGCCCAGGTGGTGAAAGTAGTAGCCAAAAAAAAGGTAAGGAGCTTAAGGACGAGGAAGGTGTGGGGGGGCTTGCGGTGAAACGTGCGCGGAGCAGGGTGGTGATGGTAACTGCCGGGCTCCTGTTATCCCAGACACGGGTGCTCCTGTTTACATGTCAGCTGTCGGGGATCGCAGACTGGCCTCCCTCGAGAAACACTCTGTGTTTCTCCATTTCATTGAGATATTTCTGCAGTTGGGCACAAACATCCAGACTTCTGGTGGCTTCTTGTAAATCCTGCCCAGGAATTCTGTGATGAGATACATACACTTTTTGTTTTACTATCTGGAGGACTCAGTTTGCACAGAGGAATGTGTTTCATTTGATCTTCCAAATGATTTTGTATTTTGAAAGCTTGAATTTCTCTTCTCTGCACTGGATTGCTTTGCTGCGGAGAACTCGACTGGGAAATAGCACACGCCTCCCTGCCTGCATTGCCCTTGTTACCTAAACAGAGTAAATTCAGCCTGGAGAGGCTTGGGAAGAAGAGAGGGATTTAAAATGATTCCCCTTTAATTAATCCCAGGAAAATTCTGGCAAATCTGTCTTTCCTCAGTGCATGCTCTCTGTCTTTTATCTCCATTTCATTCTGGTTGCATCAGGTCGGGGTTGGTTTTATTCACAGTGATGCTTCGGTTTGGCAATACCCAGCTTTTGGGTGTACTTAATTTCAGCGCACACAGAATAAGGAGTGTGTGTGATTTTTTATTTTTTTTTTTCTCCTTTTTAAAAGCTTGGTTTCTGTAAAGGAGACGTCCCAGTGTTGATGTCAGTTCAATCTAGCTTTGAAGAGCTGACCTTCTGTGAAATAGTGTTTTACTGCCAATTGTTATAAGCCGGTGGTGATAATTCTTTTCCCTGAAAAATACAAATCTTTGTTTTGTTTAAACATCATGTTATGTCAAGAGAGTAGGCTCCCTCTGTGGCAGATTATAGTACATTCTTTCTTCGGGGAAAGAGAAAAACAAACGCAATCAAAACAAAGAAACAACCCAAGGCTTATTTCTTTGATACCTTTTTTGGCTAACACGTAAGGAGCCTGGGTCCTCCTGGTGCTGCACCTCCGGGAGCTGAACAGGTCACGTGTGCGAGTTCTGTGCTTCCAAGTCCTCAGAAGTCCAAGGTAACCTAAAGCCTCCATCCTGAAAAGTGAGGAACATTCTGACCTTACTCCAGGGAAGCATTATACGTGATCTTTACTGTTAAGGACATGAATGGAGCCTTGGCCTTAATGTTAGGTAAGACAGTTCAGAGAACTGCAAGATTAAGGGTTTAATCCACAGCGTTATTGCTGTGGAGTTAACTAACAAGTAAATGGTGTGCCCACAGCGGTACATTCCCATAAATATTCCCGTATTTATCTGTAGCTTTGGGGTTGCAGTTGAACAGTTTTCTATACAAAGCTTTTTGCACACATATTTTTTATAGAAAGTACTTTTCAGAAGTTAAAGTGAAATATTAACACCAGGGAAAGCACCTCTTTTTAGCTCATGAAAATATAAAAGAATGACTTAGGTTTCCTACAATTGTAAATGTCGCGGTTCTGTTTTAGGTAACTGTTGTGGTTTGACCCCAGCCAGCAGCCAAGCCCCCCAGAGCTGCTCACTCGCTGCCCCGCAGTGGGATGGGGAGAGGACTGGAAAAAAGGTAAAACACGTGGGTTGAGATAAAGACAGTTTAATAGGACAGAAAAGAGAGGGAAAATAATAGTAATGATGATGATAAAAGAACACACAAAACAAGTGGTGCACAGCGCAGTTGCTCACCACCTGCTGACCAAACCAGCTTCTAGGAAGAAAATTAACTCTATTCCAGATAAAACCAGGACAATAACCTCAGTCCTGGTAGTGTCCCTTCTCCTGGCTAGACTGCTGCAAGTAGAATCAGTCTTTCTAAAATGAATTATTTTCTGGTTGGACTGTTCACAGGGTGTCACAAAATCAGTATCAGGAAATCATCTGCTGAAGTACCTCTCTGTAATAGTTTACTACAACCACTGCTACCTCCTTCAAGCTCAGTCTGGTACCTGATGTGATCTCCCAGACGTCCTCAGTGTGGAAGAGGACAGCTTTGCTGGTCCCTCTTCAGCAGGCAGTGGCAGCTCTGCCCTTTCCCAAGTGTCTGCACGAGGTGATTCTGGGGTGTTTCTCTACTGTCCTGGTGCTGCATCCCTAGAGTTAGTAACTTTTCCTCCTTTTCCCCCATGAAGATGTTTAGACGTCTGTATCTGTAAAAAGCTAATGTCCGTTGTGCTTTCTCATGTCTTGAAGTTCAGGGTGGTATCTGACTGACTTCACAGTGTCCGTGGCAGTGGCAGCAGGGGGGACAAGGCGTGTGCCTGGTGTCACCTGGCTCCCCAGTGACCCTGCGCGGGTCCTCTCACTTCTCTGCTCATCCCAAGATCTGGAAACTGCAGATAATAAAACATACATCCACCTTTGCAAAAGCTCTTTGAAATCTGTGAGTAAAAGGCATCCTATAAGGTCAAAAGATGAATTATTTATTGCTACATGACATGCACAGCATGCAGACTGTAGGGTTATAGAAATCTTGTCTGTTCCTTTTTCCCCTGAGAACAGAAGTCATACCTTCAGAGCTCTATTTAGAGAAGAAGTATTCGCTGTGTGAAATCTAATATAATCTTTATGAGTATGTGATAATATTGAAACTTTGGTATCTCTAAGGGATTGGTTTCAAGTGTTCATACCCAGCCTCCCCTGACAAGTGCAAATGCGGTTCTAAAAATAATAAACATTTTAAAAATAAAGAATGAAGATGAGAAGATAAGAATAGTCAGAGATGGGGGGAAGATTGGGTTTTGAAGTAAGGGAATTAGAATTTCCTGGCATCAAAATTGTGGTAGGGTCGCTACAGGGTGACAGATCACTTGACTTCCAGGTGGTTATCAATCCTCGTAGTCTTTTTCCATTTCCTAGTATTTGAAATGCCAACAGTGTGCTTTGAAAGAAACAGGCTTTTCTTTCAGTATGTTTCCTAGGGCTTGTTGTAGGCCCTACCTGTCATCAGAGTATAGAAGGGGAAAAAAGTTGTGTACTCTGCTTATTAGTTATTTTATTAACTTAGGTATGTGTTCTTCAAGATAAGCTATATATGTATATGGATATAGATAATAAAGCACACAGAGAGCAAGAATAAGCATGTTGCAAGCCAGTTAGAACTTTACACTTTGATGTGGACATCTTCAACTGTCCTTGGAAATGAGCAGGCAGCTAGCACAGGTTTTGAGGAATGGATACACACGTTCCTGGTGGGGTACGCTACTGTAATAATGGGATTTCTATCAGTTTTGGCCTCTGAGAGAGTTCCAGCAATGGTCTTCAGCAGGACACGCTTGAATTATCTAGCACTGGGATCCGTCACGTTAGCATACGCTTGAAGGGCTTGGCCTTTAATCCAAGTCCAAATATTAGGTCAGAATTGTATCCAACTAAATCTGAAAGAGCCTTTAACTATTTGAGATAGGCCCAGACTTTCCAATACTGACAACAGAGGCAAGAGGGTTCTTGCAGGGATTTTAAACTCCCCATGGGATAGCAGACTCCTGGGTAACTTGGGTTCTCTGCTGCAGCACTGGATGGAGTGCAGATTTCAGCCGAAGCCATGTCCAGTTGGAAGGACTGGGAAGATGTTACTAGAAAGAAGATTGTAATGGAGAAGGGAAGCAGTGCTATGCACAAGTCAGAGATTTTAGAGAGAATTATTCAAAGAAAAATTACTTCTAAATTACTTTGACATGTCTAAATTTTACAGTTGGTTTAGACTTTTAGGCCATAGTAAGTTGTCTGGTTAAAAGGAGCCATCTGCTCAGAAATATTTCCCTTCGTGTTGCCTTGCATCTTGGTTCTCTTCCATTATGCTCTAGGCATTGTTTTGCTTATTCTTTGTATTTTTTGGGTGCTTTTATCAAGCCCTTCTCACAGCCGTGCAGTCTGAGGACTTCGCTAGTCTGATTGTTCTTATCTGCCCACTGCTCTGGCTCCAGAGTGACCAAGGTCCCACAGGCTTGTGTTAATAAAAGTTATTTGTCTATATAAATTTACGTACAGCACAGATACCGAGTGCGATGTATTAAAGATTGCAGGGCTCCTGTGTCATGGAAGCTTCTGAACACCTGAATGAGTACTTCATCCCTTCCTCTTCGCTCTCCTTGTCCTCCTCAGTAGTCTCCATTGCAAGTACCAGGTAGTTCCAGAAATGGCCTCTCTCTTGGCTAGTAGGGACACCGGTTTGCCGCTTTTTATTGGCCGCTTTCCATGGGTTTTAAAATTTCTTTTACCTCAGGTATCTTTGCCTGCTGATCTGGAAGGGCTTGCCCTTCTGGGATGCCATCACTCTATGTTGCACCCACTCCTGTGTGAAATTAAAAAACAGAAAAAAAGGTTTTTTTCAAAAGCCTTTCAAGAAAAAAAATCTCTTTCAGCTGACCCTTAATAGCTTAACGTCCTTTGAACGGTAACATCAGCAAACACTTGCAGTGTCAAACATCGAGAGAATCACTCCAGTCTGAGAGCAAAACTCTCTACTATCAATTAATGGGCTTAGTTCACTTAGATTGTACTGTATCCACCCCTGTGAGGCTGCTGTCTGGGAGAGCACGTGGCTGTCCCTGAACCTTGGCTCTGCTGAGCCGAGCTAGCAGCAGTCTCCCAAATCTGAGTGGCTATCGAAGTGTCTGTGTCGATGTTCCAAAACAGCAGCATCCCAAACCCACAAATCCCATCATATGCAGCAAAGAGAAAATCAGCATTCCCGTGTCCAGGACCCTGCATGGCCTTATCAGTCAGAATTAGCACCGTGGCGTCATCTCTGGGTCAGTTGATGCGAATGCCTGTGAGGAACAAAACCACAAGGTGAAGTGTTGCTCGGTGGGTGAGGCTGGTGGGTTGCTCTTGGATAGCAGCGGTGGCTTGGCACTTGGTATTGAAGGTGGCCCCAGGAAGCACAGAGCCATGGGTGCTCTCACAGTGGCTTCACTTGTCGGTTGGCTTGTGGTTGAATTTCTGACTCCTGAAAGCCATATATGACTTTGCATCCAGATTGTTTCACAGATCATCTCTGCCTTCCTCTGCTGTGCTGCTGTTAAAACTGCCAGCAGAACGTTCTCTGTGAGGCCTCTTTGTCTTGCTGTGCAGGCCTTGCCTATTTTCTGTGTAGTTTTGGGAAGGAAATTGCACGGGAGGAAGGACAGTTAATTTCAGGGACTTGGCTGATCTTTTCTCATAAGGACACCCTCTTCACTCAAGGTAAATGGCTTGTACAATGTTATTTATTATTACGTTATTAACTTGAAGCTTAGAAAATGTGGGTTCTTAAGAACCTGAGACAGGCAATTTGTAAAAATCTAAATAACTCATAAATCTCCCGTGAAGAGTGATTTGCAGAGGGTTTTAAGGCATAGTCCTGTGAACTGTGAAGCGCTGCAGTTTCAAGATGAGAGTCATGACAACCGTGGGTTTGAAAGATAAAGATGGGAGCCTCTGCCAAAAGCAAAGCAATGAAATAGCTGCATATTCTTCCAGACTTGACTTTTCTCCCCATTTAACCAACCTTGTATGATCTTGTGCTGCAGTAAAACATGCTCAAGCACAGTCTTTAAGAAAATGCAATGCACTGTACACGTTGTTGATATTTTTATTAGGTTGGGCTGAGGTAATGCTCTGGAAGTGGCTTCTGTGGAAGATGTAAAATGTGCAAACATGGTAGGGACCGCTGATTTTACACTGCGGCGTGGTCTGTCAGCCCTGCTCTTTGCAGCTGGCAGCAGTTGTAATGTGTCTGCCTTCAAACATTGCGCGCGACGTAACTTTCCATACTGATGTACAATGTAGTATCAACGTGTGTGTGCAGTTGTTCTCAGGATGGGACAGGATCTGCTCCATGTTCTACATGCTTCAGATAAAGCAGCTGAGCTCTGTGTTCTTTCTGAGCCTCTCCCTTCAGTCAGATGTATGCGCCTACTTTGCTGTTCATTTGGGGGGAAAACTGAGAACAAACTGAAGTTGAAAAAGTAGATTTCTGGTTTGGAATTTAGCGTGCTGGACTTTTAAGAGTTAGCAACAGACCCAAGCCCTGACAGGGTTCCTCTCTTAGCGGAGACTGAACCACTCAGTGCTCGCCGCGCTGGGGCTGAGATCGTGCAGTGGTTCTGCTCAGAACTAGGTCTCTTAGAACATTACGTCTCCTTCCTGCGGCAGATAGTTACCTGCCTACCTAAACGTTGCTGTTTCTTTAGATGAAATGCAAATTGTTGGAGCTGCCGTTTGTCACTGCTGGCACCAGCAGCCAACCTGCGCTCGAGCCCGGTCCCTGCGCACAGCGGTCACTGTTCCCTGGCACCCTGCGTCAGGCACTGCCGCTGCATCAGCAAATGGGCTGGTTTTCTTATCTTTTGCCCTTACCAAGTAGAATTTCAAGTTCTTTAGTTTTCACGATGCTTCAGTTAGATCTCAATTTTGTCTCATAAACCACATTAACCTCATCAACCTCTGTGCAAAAAGGAGCACAGACCAACTGTCCTAAAGCTGATTTTTATCAGTGTTTAATTATTTGATGGTAAGTCAAGTGAATTCCAGCTTGGCAATGCTGGCAGAGATGGTGTGTTTGGGAGAGCCGCTGCTTCCTCACCATTTCTACCTTTTTTTCCTAGAAGTGCAACCGCAGCCTCTAATGTGTCTCTAACATTGACTTTTTTGGTTTCTGGAGACACCGTGAGTTTATGCTCAGTGTTGTCTAAGGAGAATGGCGTGGTGTAATGGGAAAAGATGGAAGTGGAAGCAGAAAAGGAGATAATTCTGTTTGCTAATCAGATTGGAAAAGAGCAGGTACAGAGCTGCAGAAGTTGTTGGGCAGGCTTGAGTGTGACTTCAGGATGCTTCGTGCACAGTGTTCTTTGCAAGCCCGGGGCTGAAGGGTCGGGTGGAAGGAAGGCAGCGCTGGTCAGCACAGAGCTGGAGGGTGAGCGGGAGGTCAGTGTGCCCTGGCCGGGCAGCGGAGGGGAGCCTGTTCTGCTGTCAGGCCACGTCGTGCTCCAGTGAAGGTGGGACAGAGCGCGGGGTTTGCCTTGCAGATGCAGGAAGCCCTCTGAGGTGACAGAACCTTCTGAGGGGTGGGAATGCCGAAGCTGGGGCTTGGGAAGGTTTCCCCACTCGGCAGTGCGTTTGGAAAATGCTCCAGATGTTTGTCAGGGTGCAAGATAAATGATTTACTTGAAGAAAAAAACGGAAGCACTCTCAGAGGAGGTTGTAGCGTGAATCATTTGTTGTTTGTGCTTTTTGGTCTTTGCTGGAGAGTTGGGTGCTGGGAGGAGCCGAGCCATAGGGTGTTGCTGAGAGAGGAGGGTTTATTGCAGCAGAACCAAAATTACAGGCAGAGGATGAAAGTACTCGAGGGGAAAAGGAGTAACGCTGGCGTGCCCGGTACTCGGTGCGACCCGAGCTGAATATTCCATCTGGTCCAACACGACGCGTCGGTGGCCGGCGTGTGCCCCGGTGCTGGCGCGGCCTCGCGTGGGTCTGTGCGGTAGCTGTGGCGTGGGCTCCTCCACCGGCCGCAGGAAGGTTCCAGGTGATTCCAAGCGTTGGGTTGGGGTTTCTCCGGGAGCCGAGCCCATGGAGCCCGCGGCGGAGGGGAGCCGCTGTGCCTGCGCTCGTCCAGCCCTGCGAACGTAGCGCGGGCGCCACGTGACTGCAGAACAGCTATTATCTCAATGAAAAGGAAACTGCTTTTGAGAGCAGCCACCCAACAGAAGCAGGAGGAATTTTCGAGTGCTCCACCATGCTGGATTGTCAAAGGGGGATCTCTCTGATCAGCAGTTAGGGAAGGATTAGCGCGGCCGGTTTGTCAGCTGTCATTAGAAGCAGATGACAGGGATGATAAGCTGCTGTGTGCCGCACGTCCTCACTCAGCATGTGCTTTGGTTTACATCAAGACGTAACGCTGCTTTGGGATAATGGAGAGCTGGCGTTTTTAAGGCTGTAGATTTACCGGTAATAGTCTCCTTTTTTCTTTTTTTTTTTTTTTTCTTTTTTTCTTCTCCTGTTTTTAATAAAAAGCCAGTGTGATGGATGGGGAATGTATCTACATCTTGATCTGAAGACACAGAAAAACTAGTGAGACCTGCCTTCAACTGCAAAGGCTGGAAGACGACAAGGTGTGTTTCTGAAGTGCTGTGACTTCATTGTCAGCCCTCTCTTTTTGCACGTACGTG
>JAVSBS010025148.1:0-52145 GCA_033124195.1 Coracias cyanogaster | reverse complement strand
GGGCGTCAGGCCGGGGGCCGCCCCGGCCGCGGCGGCGCGGGGAGCGGGAAGGCGCGGTGCAGGGTGCGGGGGGGGGTGGGAGGAAAATATTATTGTTTTTCAAATTAATGTAGTACATGTTTGGAGAGACTTTATTTCATACTGCGAGGGCAGAGCCAGAAACGTAAACAAGTTAGTGCTGTTTATTTGCTTGTTCTCTTTTGTCCCGGTTTGATTATTTGAACTGCAGCATACCTAGGCTCCGGTGGCGGGGCGGGCGGGCAGGGGCTGCCGAGCCCGCAAGAACAATGAAACTTCCTCTCTGCTTCTTGTGTTTTCTTCCTTTATTTCATTACGGAAGATCTCACCAGATAGTGGGGGCCGAGTGGCGCTTACTGAAGTGCTGGCACCTCTGTTTTGTAGGAAAACAGATTTTTGCTGCTCGTACAGTCACTTTGATTTGCCTGATGCCTTTTGGGATGTATTAAGGGGGGAAATTTGAACAAAATCCACCTTTCTCGTAGACTGGGTTCTTCAGGTGGCCCCGTGTTCTCACAGCGCTCATGTTGGGGCGTTTTCTTTCATACGCAGTTTCCTACAGAAGTTGATATGCAGCATACATAAAACCTCAAACACTGGCTTTGACCAGAGTCATTTGTTTGCCCACTCTTCAAAATTGTGTGTGTTCCTGTAATGTTCACAATGGTAATGTTCAGAAGGCGTTGCTCTCTCTTCTTTCGTTTTCTTTTTTTTTTTCTTTTTTGTTGCCATCTGTGGAAAGTAGATTTGTTTTGCAAGGAAGAAGGGAGGACATGACTGCATTGCAAAATAGACCGTGTTCTAAGAAAAAAACCCCCTTCCTGAAAAGCCTGAGCTAGAGGAATACTTTGAAATATTTCATTTCACTCCAGAGCGCTCAGCACGATATTTAATAACAAGTGTCATTAGAAAGTCGGCTGGCTGGTTAGATTTCACAGTGACATTTTATTTGTTTACTTGGGCTAGTAACAGGGGAAAAGATGAGGAAAGGTGTGAAAACAACCTTGATTCTCAGGATCTGCTTTATTAATACATGGAGTAAACTCGTTAGCACACTGCTATAGGGTAGCTGAGGGCTGAGCAAAGGAGAGGAGTGTTTGTGGGTGGGTGATGGCCGTACCTGCGAGGAAATCCCGGCGGAGCCCTCTCACTGCTGGCATTCCTCCTCGTTTTAATGTGTGTTATTTTTCACTTAGGGGCAGCGTATTGGAGGCGTCTGGTCAGCCCCTTCTATGAATGTGGTGGGTGTGTCTTCCCCTCTTTAGTAATTATATTGCATTATATTCCAGAATTAAAAATACTTGGGATATTAATGAATTCTTTCTTAGCACTTGTGATTCTTCTTCACCATAAATGGTTTAATTATTAATACAGATTAGTCTCAGTTTATTTTTACAAAGGGAATAAAGTGAATGTTTGGCTTTAAGAGTAGAGTAACCCTGTTTTCCTTGGGCTGCAGGACACAGGCACAGTTGTGTCAGGCCCTTGGAGTGATTTATGTCCTACCAAAGAGAGAGATAACAGGTTGACATCTTCCTTTAGTAGATGAGGAGGAAAATCTGAGTTTCAGTGAAGTCAGTGATAAAATTCTGATTTATTTCAGTTGAATCATAACATCTCTTTAGAACTCTTGATGCTTTTCCGGAGTGTCATTTCTGCTCTCAGGGAGCTGTGGTGAAGGTTGGAGGGTGTTGCCTGTGAGGGTTGCAGAGACCAGAGGCATACATGGATTTGAGAAGGAATTGGGCACAACTGAAGATGCATTCCAGGTGAGGAGGAGGAGGGACAGCACCTCCACAGCTGAGCTGGAACCAGTGTCAGAGACAGGAGATACCGGGAGAAGGATCATCCTGCAGCTGCCTCACGCTCTTCCTGAGGCATCTGTCGTTAGCTTCTGTCGCAGACTAGTCACCAACTAAACATCTCTTTTGTTTGGCTCGTACACACGTTGCTATGTATGTATTTGGTTATAGTCTGACAGATATATATGTGTACACACACACTTGTATGTACACACTTGGGGGTACAAAGCTTGTTGGTGTCCACAAGGTTTTATTCCTTGGCAACTGACTAAAGCAACAACATTTTTTGTGTTGCGTTTTCCTTTTAAATGCCCTAAAATGACAAACTATCATCTTCTAGTGTTATTTCTGGTTGCAGGACTTTGCTAAAGCAGGCCTGAAGCCATTCCAGGTTGTTACTCATGTTCACAGATCAGTTTTTAAACTCAAGTATGTGTTAAGAATGTACGTGATTAGGGCACACAGGCTACTATGGATATGCAATTTTCATTACATTAGCCATACTTTATAAGCATTTGCAGCACATCTGTATGTGGCTCTGACGTAACTGATTCTATTAGCTTTGATTTTTGTGCTCAGTAACAACGTGTGCAGTTAGAACCCTCTGCAGCTTTGCCAAGAGTTAACATACATCTAACATACCTCTGTATTGGGAGTTAACATACGTCTAACATACGTGTGTATTAAGTACAAAACCATAATTCTGCAAGCTGGGAGCTGTATTTTCTCTAAAAACATGTATTAATTGATTGTTCTTCAGACTTTAATAGGACAGGAATAATAAATATTTTCTTCTTCCCAGTGTAAAGGGATGGTACTGGCAGGGGTACCAGCGCCAGCAGGAGGCACCTGCTGAGGGGAGCTCCCCTCCGTTTTTGCTCCTGCAAACGTGGGGTAGAAACGGGGGCCAAACCCCATCTGGTCTCTCCCACCGCATCTGGGGCTGTGTCCTTGTCACCAGCGCACCCTGAGACAGGCCGCCCTGGGCTGCAGAGGACGCTGAGTTTTCTGGGGAGATCCTCTAAACGCACGTCAGAGGCAGGGAGGGTGGGTAAGCCAGGAGGTACGTGTAGGTTGCACATCCCATTGCACTGCACACAGAGGGATGCTGAGGTGACACTGGTGTCCAGGAGGACAGACGCTCTCGAGCTGCGTGAAGTCCTTGGAACAGAGATTGATGAGTGATGGAACCCCCGTTCGGGTGTGATAGGGTTGGTATCTGTGCACGGGTTGAATAACTGGGCACGACTCGCTGCCTGCAGCTGACATGGAAACACGATGCTGTTCTGCCTGGTTCTTTACCCTGGCGGAACCCAGTTTCCTGAGGTTTTTATGAATGGAGTCTGCTTTATCTAAAGTAAACAGCCTGGTGTTTGACAGGCAGTGAGCTGGAGGTAAGTCCCAGCGCAGGCGTGGCCCACGCCGCCGGGATGTGCGAATCCCTTCCTCTGCTGTGGTGGGTCCTATTCTTCTCCCTAAGATGGGCCTCTGGGGAGTTACGCTGAGCGGTGTGAGCCCACTGGTTGTGGGGAACCCGTGCGTTTGGGTCAGTTACACTTGGGACATTAGAAAGTGTCCCTGGATTCGAGTTTTTCCACGCTCTTCCCCTTGCTCCGGTTTCCCCCTTGCTCTTTGGCGGTTTCTGGGGGGAAGGCTGGTGTGGGAATTCCAGTGCACAGATAGGCGGCTTGAGACTGAGACTGGCCGGGAGGATTCAGGAGGAGTTAAAATGAGTTTAACTCACTGTTCCAAAAGTACCATCAGCTGGAAATGAAAGCTATTTAAACACAAAGTTTCCTACAACATTATCCCTTTGTATGATGTTAGATTTGCTTCATTTGTCTGCTATGCTACTCACAGCTTTTCTCTAAATCCCAGTAGATCTGAAATACTAGGCTTCTAAATCTGTCTCATAAGTAATGTTGTTAATAATGATGAACAATAAGAAAATTTCTAGATTAAGTAAACATCTTTTGTGGGAATTTGGACTCCTCCTATTCCAGTGAAAATCTTTGCAGGCTTAATTTTTTCAGCTGTAGTTTGATACTTATCAAATGCAACCTAGAATGGTTTTAGAATGACTTTTTTTTTTCTTTCTTCTTTTTAATTGAAACTTTGCTACCCAACACAAACGAAAGGGTGCAAGAGTTGCTTGCGCAGAGAGATAGAATGTTCTGGTGTTGCATTTTGTGTTTTAATCTGTTGTTTTAAGGGGAGCTTTAGTGTTATTAAGCTGCATTTCTTTTTTCCTTGAGTGTTAAGAATCAGAAACAATTCTTGGTAAGAAGAGAGAGGTGGAATCCCAAACCTGACATTACTCTGCAGAGTCTGGAGCCGAGTTTTGCAGTAGTCCCACCAGCCTCCTCTCCGGCAATGTTTTGGTGAGAACAGACCTTTCCCTCTTTAAAAGTGGAAATGGAGCAAACCTGTTGTATGCTGTTTTCCCTCTGTTGTCTTATTAAAGCCTAGTCTTGCTATTCCTGGCATATTAGAGGTGGCTGACGCAGTCTAATCCGTAAGCAGCTGGGTGAGTGGCTCTGTAAGAGCCTTATCCGGTGGGAATGCGGGAGGTAGGAGCCATCCCGCGGGGTCAGCCCGGAGGGGTTTCTGCAGTCTCAGAAGCCAGGCGTTCTCAAACCTAGTTGAGCGGCTGAGAAAACCTCTTCCTCCTTCAAGATTTAGGTGGATTTTAAAGAAAGCCCAATTAAATAGCAGTCTGTAACACTGCACGTTAATGTTAGCCATTTATTCGATTGTTACAGCGTGTGTTAAAGAGCTGCTGCTGCCCATTTGCAGCTAATGTGTTTATTAGACGGTCTTCCCAGTGGCATCTTGAAGTGTCTTTCAGGTAAAAAATTCATGAGCATTATTGGCTTTCAGGCTGCAAATGGAGTATGTCTTCTTCTTGCTGCCTAATACACCACTCAAAAGCCATTACAGAGGAGTGAGGGAAAAGATATTGTTGAGGAAGGAGCCTTCGGCTTAAGCATTTGTGTATAGTCTGTTACGGGTTTCTGTAGACTGAGCAAAAATGTTGGTAGGTGTTGGAGCTGGTTTTCTCTTCTTTTATACACGGGCTCAATGGCATCTGCTAGTAAATTGTGTTCCTTTTCTTAGTTCTAGTTTGGGGAGCTCAGGAATAAAGTAGAATTGAGTAAATAACTGCCATAACTCTTGTTTGAATGCCAGCTCTGATAGGCTTTCTTTCAAGTGAAATCCTTTTGCCTAAGTAACAAGCGTTATTCTCGGAGAGAAGGGGCTACAGGTGCGTGTCCGATGGTAGTGCAAGTCCTTTAAAGGTGACTGGAGATTTTCATGGAGCTACCGCCTTCCTCATAGAAACTCTGTCCTTGCTTTATCCTGTGTGGCTGTCGTCGGCTGGCAGAGATTTGAAGTGGTTTTGCCTACAGTGAAAGTGGCAGTGCTGTTTCAGGGAAAAAGCATGCCCTTGAATAAATGATTTTTCAATTTTTTTTGTATCAGTGTTAGATATTTTCTGATTCAGAAATGGAGCCAGTGAAAAAAGAGCTCATAAGCAGGGAAAAATGTTGAAGAATCAGAAGTTGCATGTGACTTCCAGCTTTCCTCTGGCCTCTACCAGAATTAGCGCTGCACGGAGAACATCAGTAATTCTGAAACCGAGACCGAAAGCTTCTAGTCATGAGAACTTCACAGGAAACGAGTGTCGATTGTAAGGGATATGCACTTGAGTTTATAATTAACCACAGGAATACGGGCGGGTTGTATTTTTAAATGGGACTGCTGGAGAAGGTTTTTGCCAGACCTTTCGCGAACTCGCAGCATTTCTGGTGAGCAATCGGTGTCTTGGCAGCTGGTGTCCCCGTGGAGCGGTGGGCTGGGTGGCTCGCGCCGCTGCCGGTGGGCTGCGGGCTGCGGGCCGGGCCAGCCGCGGCTGCTACCTGACGGTCCCGCTCTGCTGCCCTACCTTTTGTTTGCTACTTTTCAGGTTGAAATAGCAGCTTTGAAGGTGTAATCCTCATTTATTCTTTAACTGCATTTGTTAGGCTTATAATAAATCTGACAGTTTAACAGGCCTTGTTTGGAAGATGGCCTGCCCTGATAAGAGATAAAATGCACATTATCTTCTTCTGCACAGACTCGGGATGATTAACGGGCTTCGCTGATGCCGAGGATCAGAGCTGGGAGTTTGCGCTGCGTGCCACACGCCTCCCTGGCCTTCGAGGTGGGCAGGAGAGCTTACAAATCCACCCGACTGGTTTCTGCTGGGGTTTTTCCATCCCCTTCTTGATGGGGCATCAGATTTTATTAATTTTTTTCTCCCACGTGTTTTATTTTGGGGTTTACGTTGTTTTATATTTTTCCCTTTGAAAGATGACTGTCTTGTAAAAATGTATTTACTATTGCTTCGTAATTAGGCTGAATCTCTCTGTACTCTGACTTAGAGCGGTTGCTGGTGGGGGATGTGAAGGAGGATGTGCTGTCATGACGAGAGCAGAAACTGTTGTTTTATTACTGATAACAAGAAAAACTGAATTTAAGCCTCCTTTACGCACTGTCGTTTCAATCTCCCAACACGTAGAAACTGGTTAGGTCTAAATGACTGTAATTACTAAAATCTACTGTCCAGGAGTTATTCATTTTATTTTTCAGTGTTTGTGATTTACATTTAACAATTGGAAAAAATAGACAGTGATTTTTGTCTACAAGTATTCTGAATGCTGGTGAAATGGAGAGCGCAGGAAAATGCCCTCATGGTGTTAAATGTAAACGCAGAGGAAGTATTTAATACCTGGGATGTCCTGTTGGTACAGGTCATCTGCTGGAGCCTAAAATGAGTTCTTTAAGTATTTTTAGTAATAGTAATTCTGCTTCTGTAATTCTCTCCTTCCTTGTATGAAAACGCTGCAGGGAGCGTGTTTATCTTTGCACGGCTCCCTCGCTCCTCAGCGATGCCCGGTGGAACGGAGGCTGGAGGGGAGCTGGGTCAGCGAGAGAAGCCCAGCTCTTACTGATTGTTGTAGGCTTTTTTGTAGGACAAGTGGAACCTTCATATATATTGAGAAGAAAAATCTGCTACCACCACTGAAGGGAAAATACTCGTGCCACAGTGGGACATGGTGTTAGTGTTGTGGACAGCACAGGTCCCAGCCCACTTGCGCATTTTTCCAAACATACCTCTCCGTCTCACCTCAGTGCAGTGATACTGCTGGGTTTGTTTTTATTAATTCCCAGTTTAGTCAATGTTTTTCCTATTCAATGCCACACTATCAAGCCTTGCCCGCTTTGCCTCGATTGTTGTTTCAGAAGACGTGTGCTAGAGCTGATACTACATTTCCCTTTCTTCTAAAGCACTAAACAAACCAAACTGTTCAATTTCTTTCCTCTTTCTGGAAATTCCTGCAGAGATGTATAAAAAGACCAGAGGAGCAGGATGAATGCTGCTTTCTCATCTCAGGTAGATGAGGTGGACTGGAGTAAAAGCTCGAGCCTCTCTCTTGTTCTACTCACGGTGGCTTCGGTCTTGAATTGACATGTTTCCTGGAAAAAATTCAGACTTTAAGTCTGGGAGTTCTATTTTCTGGTCTGAGAAGCTGTCCTTATGGTTCAGGAGCCTATGAATATTTAGAAGAACTTTAAAAGTGCCTAAATTGCCTTGTAAAAAAATACTATTTTACTTACAGTTATGATTTTTTTGTGTATTAGAAAACTATTCATAATAATTAATAGCCAAGAAATTCTGAGACAGATGAACTAATGTGTATGGAGCGAGTTAGGGCAGAACCTAAAAGGCACAATATGCAGTTTAGCTGCTCCCGACCCGCAGGTGTTTGTATGTCTAAAATGAATCTGTCAGTTCAATCCAAATTAATGAGGTTTTCCCCTTCTCACTTGAAAGTTTCCTCATGGGTGCTGCATGTGCTCAGAAGTCCTTTCTACTGAAAAGTGTGGTTTTAGTTCCTCGCTTATGCCATGTTAAATTTGTGAAGGTACCTAGAGCCTCCAGAGATTTTCATCTAGCCGTACACCTAGACCTTGAGTGTGAATTAGCTCACGGAATAAAAATGAAATAGCTGCTTTCTTTTTAAAAGACATGAGGAAACTGGGAGGGTGCTCAGCTCTTTGACTCTACTCAGCTCCTTAGAGTCATTGCTGAGAAACAGGAGATACTGGTCTGACACCCTCAGCCTAGGCCATTCAAACGTCAGCTCCTGGTGTCCTAAGACAGTGTTGGAACTGCTTACGGGTGAGTTTAGTCCTATGGGCCACACACCTGAAGAGTCCTCTGCCCTGCAGGAGCTAATTAACAGTGCCCCCTTTGCTTCATAAATGTCCAGTTTGGGTAACATTGGTTTAGAACCATTTACTGCATTTATTAAGGAGAGAAGGCGGCGCTAGTTTCCTAATACTGATACCGCTTTGGTTCCTTTGAGTACAGAAGGATGAAGTTCAGAGGTTAACAGTGAGAGGTTGGTTTTAATGTGTCCTCCGAAGGCTGATACTGTAGACCTAGTGGAGTTCCTCCAGAACAGCCTCAGTGTGCATGCAGGAAGAATTGAGTTGTGCGTTGGTGGAGCTACCGGTGAAACTTTGGTTCCTGCAAAAATAAACTTCCCTTTGAAATAAGCCTGGCAGAATAGTGGGAAAACTGTCAATAACTGTTCCTCTTTGCTTTCCTGGGGGAGGAGGGAGTGTGTGTGGGGGGGTGCTCCCTCTAAATGCTTACCTCTGACTACTCCAGGGAGAGAACATGACAGTTGAATGTTTGACAGGTTTTTGTGAATTGTGGTGCATGCTTTTCTCAAGAAAAAAGTTAACTGATGTACAGTTCTCAGGTGTTACTTGGGAAGCACAAGAAACGAAGGGATTCCCCAGCCTAATTTTTCTGGTGAACTTTAGGTCACCATCTGGGTCTGGCTCGGAGATCAGATGTTCTCAGAAAAGTACAACTTTCATCATGCTCTGGTGATTTTTTTTCTCTCCCTGGTCACTGAAGAATTTAGTCATTGGAAGAGAGCCCCAAGGACAGCTCCAGCTCTCCACTGACAGAGACATGGGACTGCTGTCTCCTCACAACTTCTCTTGAATTATTGGCACAGTTTTCTTAAGAGTGTCTTGCTCTTCCTTTTGGCAGGATTTCCACGGGCCGTGTCTTGCACAAATTACAATAAGGTTGTGTTGTTTTAACCCGTGATAGCTTGGCAAGGTAGATTACATCTACAGCATTTGTATCAGTTCCTCAGCGATCTCTAGTATTGACAGATGTTGGCTTCTGCGATATTGTGCCTGTCCTCGTGCAAGCGTTACCTCCTGATGTTTAACTGAAGCTGCCCGTGCTACCTTGCCGTGGAGCTGGGGTACACGTTTCATTTCGTGTATTTCAATTCTGTTTTGTTTTTCTTGTTGTGTGGCTTTTTCTTTGTCTTTCCTCATTCAACCCTGCAAAACTGCTGTGAAAATTCAGCAACCCAGGCAAAAACATATTTATCTGTTCTTACATAACTGGTAGCAATCAAAGAGATGATAACACTTTGCTTGGCCGCCACAAATTGTCTTCTGAAGGAGTTGTGTGTAGCGTTTTGTGAGGTCATCAACACAGTGTTTCTGTTACCTTTCAAACAAGCTCTATATTGAATGCTAGATTTGCCGAGTGAAGACGGAGCTGAGCGTGGGACGAGGAACATGGAAATATAAGCAGGAAACTCCGGACTTTTCCACCATAACCCTTTCTTGCACTTTCTTCCTTTTAGTTGCTGATATGTGTTCAAGATGAGCGGGATGGGAGAAAATACCTCTGACCCATCCAGAGCAGAGTCAAGAAAGCGCAAGGATCCCGATCAGCTTGGACCCAGGTCAGACCATTTATGTCTGAGGGTGTTGAAAGAGAAAGATTGATAAAATATGTTACATGTGCCTGTGTTTTTCAGTGAGGAAATGACAAGCGCCATTCTAGCAAAGAGGAGTCAGGACCAGACTGCTCTGATGCAGTAGCTCCGTGTTGTTGTGGGTTTGGGGTGGGGCGTGGGGGCTATTGTCTTTGATTATTGTTTGTTTGTTGGTTTTGAATCCAGCGTTGTGCTAAAATACCGAGTTTTGGTGACAATAAGAAGTCTTTGGTCACTCATTCTGGCAGCCTAAGATATTTTTTACCACCTCTCTATGACATATTCAGGGACTTGAAAAATATTCTTCAGTTTTTATAGTGGTTGCATCACCAACACTAATTTTAGTCATTCGCCATTTTTTTCTTAGGACTGTCACAATTCACAATGAGGCAGGGAATATGGATTGCTTGGTTTAACTTTTCAAGCTGTTTTATTTCTCACACACTGTCCCTAGATGATGCTTCTTGGATTCTCAATGCCATGTGGGGGGGTACTTGTAAATGGTCAGATCCCACCCCCCCAGCTGATCTTCTGGTTTGAATTTCAAAACCTCTTTTGAAACAAAAACATAACTACTGGGAAAAAAAAAAAGTAGTGTCTTCTTTAATGCTCCTTCCCTTGCTCCAGAGGAAGCCTTCTGCTTGAGAATCTTGTACATTCGATTTTTGTGTCAAGGGAGGGCGGTTCTCCCTGGTTTTGTCAGACCCCTCTCAGACCATTTGAAATCACCTCTGAGTTGGCCAGAAGGCAAGAAACTGACATTAAATACAACATTTCTGTGAACTCCTCTTTCAGCCCCAAAAGAAGCACTGAGAAACGCAATCGTGAGCAAGAGAATAAATACATAGAGGAACTTGCAGAGCTCATTTTTGCAAATTTTAATGATATTGACAACTTCAACTTTAAACCTGACAAATGTGCAATTTTGAAAGAAACTGTGAAGCAAATTCGTCAGATAAAAGAACAAGGTAAGAAGACTAATTCATTGACTTTAAATATTCTCTGTGTTGATTATTACTTTGTTTCTGTCCAACATGGTAGTCTCCTCAGCTTTACTTCAGCAAATTCCCAGGTCTTTCATTAACCAGTAATGAAAAATGCTGTGATGTCATGTGAACAGAGTGTGTTGAGTATCATCTTCAGTATTTTTTAAAAATAAGCTTCACAGAAAATTCAGAAGTTGCCAAGAGAGAAAATTGGCCAGTCCAATGTGAAATTGCTCGTGCTTTTACAAAAGTTAAACTGGCAGATGGCTTTGGGGAAAATAAAATTAAAAAAAGACCACTTTCATACTCCTGCATGGGTGATGAATCCATGCAAAATAGGAATAATCCAGGAGAGTGGGGTATGAAAGTATTCTGCATCCCCTCTTTTGCTTTCTTTTGTTGGTATGAATAGATATTGTGGACTAAATTATCTGCGTCCCTTAAATGATGACATCATATCCTCAACTACAATAGATTTGAAACTGTTCTAATCTCTAGATAGGGTCCTGTTATAAATGTAAACCAGAGAACGTGACAGTTTTCTTCCTGTTCTTTGTCTGGAAGATTAGTTTTGCATTTCTCTTCTTTCAATATATTTCCTATTTAAAGAAAAAAACCCAAATCTTTTAGGAACTGTAGATTTTGGGGAGTGTGTTTTGTGGCACAGGTCTGCCTGGGCAGGCACGAGAAGCGCTGCAGGTGTCTGCGGCGGATTCACGTGCTTCAAGTACATCTGTTTTGGGTTTTTTTTTTTTAATATAGACGATTGCAGTCTCTTTATGAACTGTGTTTAGAGCCGTTCCTTTGGTTCTCAAACACTTTAATTAACATCTTTCACTTTTTCAGTGTTGTGTGATTTCTGTGGGAAAATAATGTTTCCTTTTCCTTCCTGTATGTGTGAAGTTACAGCAGTGGAGATTACGTGTTGCACAGTTCAGATACAGATTTATTTCTGAAACGAGCAGATATGTAGAGCTGCAGTTTCAGGCATCAGCCTATTCTAAGCTAAATGGAAAGTGTCAAATTGTCTCAACTGCCTCCAGAGCGGCTCTAATTGGTTAATCTTTGGGAAAGTTCCTATTTCTCAGCTTGTTCCCTTCTTGTTGCTATTATTTTTTTTAATGGATATTCTAGTGAAGTTGCCATGACCCATATTAGAAGTATCCCTCTTAACCTGCCCAGTGTCCATCCTCAGTTTCTACCTTGCTGGCTTTTAAGATTTTTTTTTTTTCCTCCTTGTTTTCTTTTCTCAATTCATTTTTGGATTTTTGTCTTGCTGTCACCAAGAGGCACAGAATCCTCCTTATCCTTACCTGAGAAGGACAAAAAAAATGGTGTTTTCCTGGGAAGCAGCTGCAGAGAGAAGGATCTGTCAGTCCACTTGGGATTCTCTCAGCACCTCTAGAAATTCTCATCTGAGAATCCAGCTCTGACCAATTGTAACTTTGGCAAATCCAGGGTTGTTGTTGTTCAGGACCAATATAATAAAGCCAGTTTTCACATTGTTTTAAAATGTTCACATTAATCAGACCGGGTTACATGTAAATTATTTGAAGTCATCACAGGCCAGAACTGCACCAAAGCTGAATGTGCACTTGATTTTTTTTAAGCTCATGAAGTTTCATTGCAAAAGCAACTGAGGATACAGTTCTAAATACGGACTACAATGCTATGAGTGCTGTTTACTTCCACGAGTAGCAGTAGTTTGCAACCCTCGACACTGAATTACTCTAATTACTCTGCAGGATGGTGACCTGTGCTCTGGGTTCGTCAGCTGAGAAGGGTCAGGTTGGCCGACAACTGTTTGGGTCCTTGCGTCAAGCTCAGATTAAAGCCTGGGACAGACCAGGCTTTAGGCCTCTCTAAGGGGCATTGTGAAACACTGAGACCTTCAAGGTGGTCATTAATAGCATCTCAGTGGTAATGACTAAGAGCGTTAATAGCATCTCAGGATCTAAAAACAGAGATCAGTCAGAAAGATGATACTACACCTGCATAAAGCGCCATAAGGCTTGGGTTAAAAATCATATTCCTTGTGGCTAAGATGTTTTGCTGCTTTTTAGTGTTAAACTGAATACCTGTAGGAGAAAACTAAAGGAATGTCCTAAAATGCCCAAGTGATTTTGCACTAACACAGACAAATTAAGGTGGGTCAGTTTTTCCCCCGCCGAGCAGAGTCTCCTCTGGCCCTTCCAGTAGGAGAGCTGATATTTACTTATGTGCATAAATATCTTCCCAAATCAGGATGCTAAGACAAGAAAGCATATGCAGACTTGGGTTTCATTTGTTGGTTTTTGTTTTGCAAATATTTCAGTTGGTCAATCTTACTGTAATTATTTCTATCTTAATCATATTTGAGATAGCAGGTGGTTTAAGATCGATGTCAATTTTTGAATCATTTTTTTAGAGTTCTGCATGGCTGTTGTTATTTTTCTGTGCTGTACTTGGAGCCTGGTAGGATTTAAAGACTGAGTTAAGTGTCAGAGGAATTTGTGCTGTGAAGTCAAGCGATTCATGCAGAATGTTTACAAAAAAAAAAAAAATTACAGAATTAGCTTTTCAGTCTTCTCTACCTGCAGCTGAGAGTGATGCACTGAACATGGCTTTGATCCTCCTCTGTGCACTGTGAAACTTTTTGGCTGAATATATATATGTTGATTTTGCTTTTGCTGCTTGCGTGCCTCTGGAGAACTACTGATTCGCTGAGGAGTGAGCAGTTCGAGGGATGATCTGCTGGAAGGGTCAGACCAGAAATCTAAGCTTTGACTCCGAGTTGTGGCTCAAAGTTGAAGAGGAGCTGAGTGCTCGCTCCTGACCAGTCAGCTGCTGGGCATTCTCGGGTAGAACCAGCCAGTGTTGGCAGGGAAACTTGCTGGTTTGTTTTGCACCCTGCTCCTATCTTGCTTTTCTTTGATGTTTATTTTGTTTTCTTTCATAACTTCTGAATGACCAAGAGAGAAAATCATGCAAACTCATGGAGCACGGTTGTTTATGTTCTGTAGCTGCAGAGGTGGTTGTGCTCCAAGAGGTCTGTAATTCTGACACTGGGAATGCTGTAAAGGATTGAGCTGCTTCTCCTGTATTTAACAAGCTTTGGGGGATATGTCTCAACTGTTCCCTCTTTGTTCTTCGCAGAAGTGTTTTCATTAAAGTTTTGGTTTTGTTATTTTAATATTTAACAATCACAGAATGGTCTGTGTACTTCTGGGACTGCAGTAAAAATGTCTCGTATAAGAAAGATGGAGACATCTGGTCCTGAAATGTCGCGTTTTGGAGGCTGACTCCTTGCAGATAGCATTTTGTTCTCAGAACATCACCGTTCTTTTGCAGTTTGCCTTGTATTCTCTTATGAGCTGTAAACATCATCAATGCATTTAGCATTTTAAATCTGGGGAAAAAAATACAAATTAAAAAAAAAAAAAAAGAAAGAAGAAATACAGCAATGCAGCTCTCCACAGTATGAACTAAGCTCCGGAGCCTCGTGTTTCTCACCAGCTGCTCTGTCTTGAGAGGTGCCTGGTCAATGAAAACGCTGAGGTTAGTGCTGAAGAGGAGTCGGGGGCTGCTGATGGACGTGTTACCATTTGTAGTCCCTGGCTGCTGGGAAGTGTGCAGGGTTCGAGGGTAGAAGCCCCGGGCTTGCAGCGTGCTTCAGATGAGTGAACGCAACGTGCTGATCTCAGCCGCGTGTAAAGCAAGTAGATGACGAGGGAGCGTTCGTGTTACCTCTGCTGTCTCTGCAGAGCTAAATTTGTGGAACAGCAAATTAATTTAGTGAGAGCAGTGATGATACTTCAGTCAAAATAAGATAATCTGTTATAAGGAACCTAGCTTTTGTTGCGCAGCTTTTATCTTTTCTTTTTAAAGGCTGAGACCTGAAAAGTGATAATGTCGTATTTACTCACAATAGGGTGCAGTGTCTTTCATACCATGTTTGAATCCTGAAAATTGTGGATTCACAGCACATTAAAGAGGTATTGATCAAAGGCTCCTCAGTGTTCAGACTAGAACCAAGATAATTGCATCTGTTCTAAGTCATGCATTTTGTTATTTCTGTAAAAGATTCTGCATGTGGACAGTTAGTTAGAAACAGAGATCCTTGAACGTGAGGTGACTGAGGATAAGAAAAACAATTGCTACTTCAGCTTTCTGTTTCTTTTATGAAACCCCACAGTGTACAGCTGGGGAAGAAAACGCAGACTGATGTTTGAAGGATGACATGGCAAATGATGGTGAATTGCTTTGTCATGGACACTGCTGGGCTCCTGGTGAATGTCCTCAGACAGGTGCTCAGTGAGCCAAGACATCCACACCTCTGTCAAGCCAATTGATACATTAGGTGCAGATTCTTAGTGGAAAGTTAATTGAAAATTGAGCAACTTGATGAAGAAATTGGTGGTTTCTGTGAACCCTTTAGAGCAGATTTGAATGTCCTTCAGAATATATATTGGAATTCAGTGGAAGTTCTTGGCATGATGCAGGAGTCACTTGTTGAAATGTTCTGGGATGCCTTACAGAGATCTAGCTAGACAGAGTGGTCCCTTGTCATCTTAAGATGTGTGAGTGTGAAGAGCACTAGCCTTTTACTGCCACTTTTTCTTCCGTGGCACATTTTCCTAGAAAGACTTGGAGCAACCTGCAGTTCCCATGATCTTTCTGAGGGAGACGTCTAACCAGAGGTAGGTTATTTCATGTCAGATTAGATCTGGGCCTGCGTTCAACATTGAAGAGGAAGTGTGCTTAAATATAACAATTGATTCACTTGGAAATGAAAAAAAAAAAGAAGAGGAAGAGATATCAAGGTTGTAAATTCTAATTATAGATCGGAAAACACAGAGGGACCCTCATTTAGATTTTTCTTGGTTTGTTTGTTCTGGTGGTAGGTGGAAAAATATCGATGTATTTTGTGCCAATAACATAAAATTCTTCCTGTCTTCCTTCTTCTGTACAAAACCTTTCACCTCCTTAGTTTGGAGGAAATATTTGAATGTTCGCGTTTATTTTTCTATCTTTAGTTATTTCTCAGTATCCCTCTTGACTTTTCTGAACACAATGCTCCCTGTCACTACCTGTCAAAAGTGATATTTTCTGTGGAATGGGTTTTCTTTGTATTTCCCTCTTTCTCCTTTTTCTCTTGAAGGGCTTTATTTTTCAGCCTTTGCTGTTTTGTTTTCTCTCCTTAAAACAGTTGTCAGCATTTCATTTTTCACTTCTTCCCCAGTTTTGGTCTCTCTTGCCTTCAGTGTGCCTTTAGCCATGGTTTTGGGACGGTACCTGTGACAGTTTTGTTCCAGTCACTGTTCTCTCTCTGATAGTGCTTTTTCTCCCACTGCTGCCGTAAGGAATCGTCAAAATAGTTTTAGGGAATGTGGTGAAACTTTCTAATGAATTGTTGAGTGTTACACTGATTGATACCAAGTATTAGTGTGATTGCTGTTAAGCTTTAAAGTTGAGTCACCGTCTGTCTAGCTGCTGGAGATGCTGATTTTAACTGGACGTTGTAATACAGCTTGTCAGGCCGTTGTACTTAATGTTCAAAATATAATTACGTGTTAGCAGTTGGCAAACTAGGATGTAAAGATGCCCAGTAAGCTTTTTATTCTCTTGCTTTTTTTCTATCAGTGATACAGGCAGAGAAGCCAGTCCATAAAACCTTTATTAAAGATAACTGAGGGAGGATATTGGCTTTCTCGGGGTGGTTGTGAGTTACAGTGCGAGAAGACTCTTCCTTTCCTGAGCTCTGCGAAGGTTGTGGGTGTTATCATACCTTCTTTCTTTGGGACAAGGGGCTTTATCCTTTATCTCAACAGCTTGAATCCTTTCCAGAGGTGGGGGTTTGGTTTCTTTTGTTGTTTCTGGGTGATTGGTTGGGGTTTTTGGTTTTGTATTGTTTTTTAATAAGGACTTTGGCCCAAAACTACTTAGATTCCGTTACTGTGCCGTGAGCTGCTGGTCACCCGCTGTGAAGGGAACTCGTTTTAAGGCAGGTCGCAGTTTCTTCTTGGAGAAGGACTGGTAAAGCCTGCTGAGAAAAGGGAGAAAGCAGTACTATTTGTGGTTTATTATTTTTCTGCTTCTGGATTATACTGACTTATTTAAGACTAGGTGCTGATCGCTACTTCATGACTCGGAAATAGAGAACAAGAAATGCTAACACCTAATTAAGTTGTAAGTATGGTTCAGTCTATTGAAGGGAGCCCATTTGTACCTATCAGTTCTATTAGCACACGTTTTAAAATTTAATTTAAATTCATGTAATTGAGATTAAAAGTGACTTTGTCTGCATGTAAATCTTAGCAACAAGATAAGCCAAACTTTTCTAGGGTAATGAAAAAAGATCTTTTAATTACAGAGAATATATTAAGCGATATGTGTTAATGGTGATTACCATCCTTCCTACAGCCACGCTGTGTCCATAACGTACCTGAACTCATGTAGCCACTGTAGAAATATAGGAGATGAATCTTAAACACAGATTTGTAAAGGACTTGGATTTAAAAATTCATTTAAGTGACTAACATGCAGAAGTAAGCAGGTTCTTTCAGGAAGCTTTTGTTTTTCATTCTGCTTTCCATGCAGTAATAGCAGCAGTTCTGTTTCTTAGTGGGCTTAAATGTCTGGCCGAGGCCAGTGATGGTGGGTTAGAGAAGCAAGAAGGGGGCCCAGCTTCTATTTCTGCACACTGGGCTGTTAAAGGAAGAAAACTTCACTTGTCCTTAATGATTTAGAGCTTTTTCATAAAAGCTTTATCTACTCTAATCTGGACTGTTAGAAGCAGTAGGAGCCCTGTTATCCATGTTCGCATGGACACATTAAATTAAACTTGTTTCTGCTCTTCCTTAGCTGTCTTCAATTATCTGCGCTGCATTTTGGCCTACGCTCTATTATGGAAACTTTTTTCTTTTGTGAGTTCACAGGGAGCCCGTGATCCATCATATTTCTTTTTGGTGCACCATATTCTCTGGAAAACTTTTGCAGTCGTTGATGGCAATTGATAAAAGCAAAAAGATCTTTGCCTGTTGTTGTGAATGATCTGGTGTGTCACAAAGATTTATCATCAGCATCCTAAAATAAAGAAGATATTTTGTAATCACGGCGATGTGGCATTCGAGGAAAGGGAGTCATCTGTTTCCTTTTAACACTTGGTTGAGTACATCAGAGTGAGGCTTGAGGAGATGGAGTCTGGCGAGATTAGTACTCTTTTTCAGTGCGTTATTTTGGCCTAAGTTTTGGAAACCTGTAAGTTTCATTAGCTTGGCAATTGCATCTGCAGATTCTAGTCTGAAGAGTGTTAACACTTGTATCTTTATTTTCAAAATCTTGCCTGTGTTTTCATGCGTCAAAGAACCAACTGCAGAGCTGTTAACTTTTGTGAAAGCCATGTATTATTTCTGAGGCAGTGATGGAGCCCTGTTCTGGATGAAATTATCAGATCCTGCCATATTTCTTGTCTTTGAAAATATCAGCTCAGCCAAGATGTTAAAGAACGTTGGGCTCCCACCATTTAGACATTCATATTAATACTGTTTTTAGAGATGAATTATCAAAACAAGATGAGGTTACTCATTAACTAAATATCTAACAGTTACAAAACTGTAAATGCCAAAAAATACACTAAAATTTTCTGTCCTAATTCAGTACATACCAAAGAAAATAATTACTTTGTTAAACTGAGTGATGCCAAATATTTGTATCTGATATTTCAGGGCAGAGGTCAGTTCGCTTGGCTCTTTCTTCTGAAATTCAGCCATACTCATGTAGCAGATTTTATGTCGGCGCAGATGGATGCGTGTTGTTTGCTATCGCGCACAGTTGAGTGGTTTACTAGAGCGTTTCAAAGTCATCTGCATACCAACAGGGGCAAGACTGTTTCCTGACTATGTGTTTGGGTATACGGCTATAGATACGTGTATTTGAATCTGCTTGTCTGATTCCAGAAGAGAAGAATAAGTGCCTGATTAAATCAGGGTATTTTGGGGCGAGGCACTGAAAGCCAGTGAGCTCATCCACCTAGCCTACTCCTTTGCTGTCCAAGTACTGTATTTTAGGCACTTGCAAAATATTCTCAATTACACCGCAACCAGCCAGAGACTCGAGATTATACTGATTACTCTGCGTCCCTGGAAAGTGTAAATGCAAAAAGACCAACCCCAAGCCCACAGCATTTATAAAAGCATTATAAACCAGTAAAAGCTGTAAATTCTCAGCACCGTCTTGGATTTTGGCCTTTTGTAAGGAAGTCTCATGGGCAGGCGGCACCTTTGATTAATCTATTTATGCTCTTTCTCTAGTCAGTCAGTGTACGCTGGAAAGAGTGTTAGTGGGCTTTTGGGGGGAAAAGAGAAAGAATGCAGCTTAAAAATATAGGAATATGTACACATTCCATTTGTCAGCTTGCAAGTTAAGCACACCCTTTTAATTTTATATTAAAGTATATGTTGAATGTACTCAGTTATTTTAATGAGCTAAGACCTGTCTAAAAGTTCTGCAGGGGTAAAACTGCACCCAGTTATATTCCTTCCCCCTGTTTTTGAGAACTTGGTGGCAAAGGTCAATGTTGCAGCGTGCCCAGGGTTCAACAGGTGGTGGTGGGGACGGAAGCGTAATGCCACGATCCAGAGATGGAAAACAACTTTCCACTCGCAGCATGGTGGTTTGAGGAATCCTCACCGCTTAAAATGAGGCGTGGAGTGAGAAATAGTTTCTGGACCCAGGATTGCTTTTAGTCTCCATTTAGATTTCACTTAAATGGAAGGATGATGGTTCTCCTTCTGTGTCTTTACTGATAAATAAAAATACTAGAGATAATCTCAGTGGGGAAATTACCGCACTTGCTGTGTTGTTTTGTATTTTCATTGCATGCTGGGGATGGATCAAGCTGTTGAGGATTTGGAGTCCCGGGTAGGACACGTTATTCTTCAGTTCAGCAGCAGCAAGTGGGTTGTAATTCTGGGTTTTGCTTCAGTCCTTAATTTACCAGAAATTAGTGACCTTCTGAGGTAATCTCAGGTGTGAATAATCCCTGCCACTGCTTTAAGTAGATAAGTGTGGGGATAGCGGGTAGATGTTTCTGCCAGCGATGCTATTTTTGTAAATAACGTTGTCACTGCCAGTTGTCACTGTTCAGTCCCAGAGTCAGCAGTCTCAGAGGTGCCATTCGGCTGTGTCTGGAGAGTGTGAGACTCAGCCTCAGTGGCCGGGGATGGAGCCGCCAAGAGGGACGCCGTCGAGTTTGGTAATAGCAAGAGAAAAAAGGGACCATAGGTGTGGCGACAGAAAAGAAAGGCAAACTGAGAGTGGGGAAGAGAAGAGACCAAGGTAAAGGCAGTAAAGTGTGTACTGAAGTGTATTGATACAGCGTACTTTTAATATAATTAAACTACATTCAGAGATGCTAGGCTTCTTTCTGTCCTGCAGTTAGATATTGTTCTTGGTGAGTTGAATTTCATTATTTTTGTCCTTGTTCCAGTTTAACTGAGCTGGGGGCAATTACTTCTCAGGCAGTCCTCGTGACAGAAGTTGTATTGGGTGACAAAAAGCTGACTTGCGCAGAAAAAGAGTGATGGAGAAATGTCAAAATTATTAAGATAAATGAAACCAGTATTAATTTTATGTATTATGACTTCCATTTGTTGCTACCCCCAAATCCGTCGTGGTTTTTCAGTGCTTGTTTTATTTCCAGTGCCCATGAAAATTTTATGCGCTGGCTGCTGTCCCTGCCTTTGCTGAGAGCAGGCAGCGGTGAGAGCTGGAGAACTTGGCGTGGAAGCCTCTCTGCGTCCGGGCGGGCCGGCGAGCGGGTGGGTAGGCACGTGGCCCTTCGGGTGGGCACGCAGCCTTCGACGGCCCCGGGGCAGGGCAGCGGGAGGGGGCGAAGCCGGGCTCTGGCCGCTCGCGGGGAATAGCCGTGCTGAGGGAAAGTGCAGCTGTGCTACTTTAATATGCACTGCAGGAGATTTCGGCAGCCTGATGATGTATCGTGCATTAATGTTGAAAAGATAAACACATTTGGAGAGCACAGGAAGGCCTTGTGTTTTTATGTTAGCAGAATGCTTCCTAATGAATAAGAACGTGCTGCTGGCTTCGTAGAGCCATATGGCAGCTCTTCTAATTTTAGTTCGGTGCAGATGCATAATGCTCCCTTGTTTTACCTCCTGAAACCTTCCCGAGATGTTGCGTAGTTTTTCCTGTAAGGCTTGATCTATAGTTTCGGGGGGAAAAAGCATATTTGGGAGTCCCATGGCTCGTGGGCAGAGGCGTGATGAAAGAGCAGCCTCACCACGTAGTCGCCTCCCGAAAATAGTAGCAATCTTTGTTCATGGGGTGGGATAAGCCGCTTCTCAAACGGAGCGCTGAAATAGCTGCTGTTTCTTAGGCACCGGTCTTTTGAAAAATTACTTGCTTTCAGGGAGAAAAAACCCAACTTGAGCGGAGGGAGTGGGTAAGAAGCGTGCTTGTGGGTGTATCTGGTGGGAGCGGGACCGGGGGGGCGTGCGCTGCGGCGGCGACGAGGCGAGCGAGGAGTCACACACAGATGTTAGTGAATCTCACACTTATTAATGTCAACTAAAGCTCAGCAGTTTGCTCAGCATACTTTCTTTTCTATTTTAGCACTGCTTTTTAATGCTCTATCCACTTGTGTCTTTGGCCAGTTACATACTTCTATTGTTGCTTTGATTGTTTGGATTTTATTTTTGCATGGCAATTCAGGAGAGATCAGAAGGACCCAGGAGTATGAATGAGGCAAGACAAAAGTAGTTGGCTAATGCATAGAAAAAAATGGAGAGGATAAGTTGTTCTCCAGACAGTTGTAGTGTAAAATTTAATGGCATGTTTAAACATTATACAGCATTTACAGTCACTTTCAAGTGATGTTGCTGTTATAAGCATCTTTACTGATTCTTGTGGTTCTCCTAAGGTGCAGAGCTGGGCTTTCCGGCACAATATATCTCTCTGGTGCTATTTTTTACCTATTGTTACATGAGTGAGGGTGTATGATTTGAGGTGGGTGTGGCATTTCAGTAGCAATCCCGGAAAATTACAAAGAATCAGAATTACACAGAGCACCTGAGAAAACCTGTTTTAAACAGTATTGAATAACAAATTTGACTCTGCCAGTTAGAGGGGCTCTCCTCTTGACTTCTTTCCTCGGCAGTCTGCAGAGCATGGGTGCTGCCCTGGCCAGCAGCTCTTGGTCGCTCCTCTTGTTCTGTGAAGAGCCTTCAGTGTTTCTTCTATCAGAAATAAACTAAATGTGTGTCGACGCAAATTTTCTCTTTCAGATTATGCCTCATCTTCCTGCAGTCCCTACAGAGGCATCGGTTTTGTTCTTTACTTTGAAAATGCATCTTGGTTTTGCAGAGAGCATCAAGGAGGAAATGTTTCTCTAGGTGGTTTCATCAAGGAAGTTGGTGTGGAGCTTGAGTGCAGACCAAGAGAGCTTTCCGGGCGGGTCAGCTGGCCCTGCCTGCCCACCTGTAGGAAGGGAGGCTTTGAAACACAGCCCAGAGCCGGCGATGCCCATCAGCAGCCCTGCCGGGGCTGCTGCCAGCAACCCCGAGAGCTGGCATAGCTGGAGCGGGGAGGTTGGAAAACCGGGAAGGGAAAACGCAGCGGGAAACTTTGAGCTGTTGCTTTTAGCTTCTCTGTCTGACTTGAAAATTTCTGCTAATGTGGTTTCAGAAAGGTTTGCTTTCAGCATCTGGAATGAGCTTCCAATAAAGCTTGAGGCTTTCCCACTGATAAATTTGTCAGGAAATATTTGTGAGGGCATTTTTTTACCTTCTTTCTTCTGTATATTAGCGTAGAAAAGTAAATACAGTGTATGATCACCAGGAAAATGCCCAATTGAAAATATGAATATGTATTTTCTTATATTACTGTCTAAACAATTGTAAACATACCCACGCTTCAAAGTCTAAATTACACACATCGCTAAAATGCTAATAATTGGATGTACATATTCTTTGTAGTATCTCTCTGAGGACTACTTCTATTTTATTTAAATTTTTTTTCTCTCTCTCTAGGCTAAACTCTTAATTGAGCGGAGCTAATAATTGTTTCATGCGCGTGAAGTTTATCCCGCTGTAACGCAGATGAAACGCGCTGGGTCCCTGGCAGCCACATCTGTGAGGAAGGGGCCGGTTTCCAACGCGGCGCTCCCACTCCGCGGAGAATTCCCTGCGCGGAGGTGAAGCGGTGGGAGCCCGCGTCCAGCCTGTTCCCATGGTTCTTTCCACACAAACCCCAGCTCTGCCCCGGCCCACGGCACCGGGCCGGGATGCGGCCGTTCAGGAGGTGCGAGGTCGGGAACTGGAGAGCTCGAGCGGCTGTGGTTACGCACCGGGTGATGCCGGCAGCTCCCCGGGGCTGGGAGAACGGCTTCCGAGCGGCTTCGCCAGCCTGGGCCTCTGCAGCTGTTTTCCTAACCCTTAGCCTTCAAAATTCATTAATCTACTGCAGCAATAATAAACTGTGCTTTTCATTTGTGCGTAGGGCTCCCAGTGAACCTCGAAAAGATAGGAGAAGTGAAAAAAAGGAAAAGTAAACTTTACATTTTTGCACCGCTACTTAACGCCAGAGGCTGGAACTGTTAAGAAAAACAAAAAATTCTGACTGGCGATAAATGCATGGGTGTTGTCACTTGTTTTTTTCCAGCCTTCCTGCGACAACTCTTTGTGCTCAGTTACCCCACGTGCTGTGTCGCTGGGCAAAGATCTGCGTTTCGGGAGGTTCCCTGCGCCGGCCTGTCCGGACAGCGCTGCCAACAGGGCTTGTGCTCCGGGTGCCGATAGAGTTGAAATGGATCTTCTGTTGCCCAGCTGAATGTTATCAGTAGCAGCAGTTTATACCATCGACACGAGCTATTGCTGGTCTGACAGGGCTGGCTGAGGCCATGGTTTCCTATACGCTGCCACTTAAATAAACATATAGGTGCCTGTGGCCTGCATGTGTAGCCTCTTCTAAACTCTGTGGCCACTTCTTAGATGATGAAGTTGCAGATCCAACGACAAAGCCTGTAATTCTGGAGCACGTGTGGTCTGCGAAGCACCCTCAGGACGTCTCGTGGTGGGTCACCCCGCGGGACAGGCAGGTGGGCAGCCTTTGTGTCGGAACGGCATCTCCAGCTTTTCTCCATCCGTTACACTTTTCCCCGAGCAAGCACCGTGTTTATCAATCGCTCTGTGAAAAAGGGAAGAGACGGGGGAGAGGTGGAAACGGTTGTGAGGGACACAGGGATCAGAGGGTGGAAATGGAGGAATGAGGAACCCGAGGGGAAAGCAGCTGCTGCCAGGGCCTGGATGGGAGGCTTGAGGGGTCCTGGGCCTCACCTGGTGTTGCAGCTTCTCCCACTACTGTTATAGTAGTTAAAAACTTTCTCCTTTTTCTTGTATAGAACCTCACCTGCGTGCGTAAAAGAGAACACTTGTTTTTTTAGATAGTTTGCATGAACTCCACGGTCCTAAGAGTGAAAAGAGTCTTCAGCAAGTGTGAAAAATAACCAGTGAAAGTGTTCTTTGTGAAGGGGTGAGGAGAGGACACACAGTGTGATGAAGGTGCCTGCGCACGGCTGCTGGCCCGTCCCCGCAGCCCCTCGTGCAGAGCTACCCCGTGTGTCGGGCTGGCAGCGGGGACCAGGGCAGGCGGTGGGCGTCCGTATCCCTCTGAGTGCTTTGCAGCGCGGAGCCAGGGGTGGCTTCATGCTACCAGGGACAGGTGGGAAACAAATATCATCACCGGCTTTATTAAAAGCTCAGCCCTATTTTTAGAATCTTAAGAGAACTCTTTCACAATTCTTCGAACATGTTTTTGGTGTTGTATCATCATATGGTGCCAGCTCTGCTATATTGTAGTATGGGAACGGTTCATTTTTTATTTCCGTTACACCTAATCTCTGCTTTTCACCAAGAGATGGAAGAAAGAAAAGAGGCCGGGGGGGTGAAGATAAAAATCCCTCTGCAGTCTTCAGTCCAGACCATGGATGTGCTGTGGACATTTGGATGCATTTCAGTCTGTGTGACTGATGCTTTAATTTTCACTGAGGGTGATTTTCCAAAGGCCCTTTGCTCCCTCCGCACGTGGTACTTTCAGTAATTCCTGCAATGAGCCTTCTTCTGGTCTATTGTTGTAGAAGGCATAAATTCTTGTTACCCTAATTTCAGTGTGCTTTCATGTTTATTAAGATGATCTATTGCATAATATTAAAAACAGAAAACCTCTAATTTTTAATATTCGCGATTGCAGTATAGCCCTAGCATTTACATAATTGCTTCAAGAATAATAAAAGAATGTTTTCAGCGTAGCACTAGCAACAAAAAGCTATTCGTTTCATTAACTTACAATATAGAGTGTGTAATTTGGATAGTGATTTTATTACTTTTATTACTTCTCCCTTAAACACCAATCTCATTCTTGGAACAGGAGAATTAATACAGTGCATTACTCGATAGGAATTAAAAACCCTCTTGATTTGAAAGTTCCAGTCTGTATGAACACCCCTTGCATTTGGACTTGGGTATGATCTGCAATGCTGTGTGCAGCATCTTGTTATATGTGGCATTATGCTCCAGAAACCTTAAATCATTATTTTCTTGCCTGTAATCTTCAAATACAGCACTAGAAATTGTATGTAGTTTTAATAACAGATTGGTACAGAAGGCAGGATGAAAATTATGTGATAGTGAAGACGTGGGTGGAGGCATGGGAACAGAAACGAGACTGCTCTTTCTCAGTACTGAAACAGTGATTGTGGACTTGTGTTTTTCCTTCTAAATATAGCGGCCGTAGAAAAGTTGTGCAGCTGTGAGCCATGCGTGCTCTTTTAGACCCGTCTTTTAGTTCTCCTCGATCCTGGCTTCGGCTCCTCGCACCGTGTCGTTGCCCGGTGTTGTGTTTTGTACGTTAGTAAAATGTCTTAGCAGAGAAGCAGCAGGAATCATTTTGTCTGTGTCACAAAGCTTTGAAACAGGAGCAGCCAAGGTACCAGTTGTGCCCCTGTTGAGTCACGGCGGGAGGCTGTGAAAGGTGGTTTTCGGAAGTTTTTTCGCGGGCTCTGCTCGCGCCAGGGGCACCGCGCCGTCGTTTCACACACGCTTCTCTTCGTTGCAGAAAAAGCAGCAGCAGCTAATGAAGATGAAGTGCAAAAAGCAGACGTGTCATCGACGGGTCAGAGCGTCATCGACAAGGATGCACTTGGACCAATGATGCTTGAGGTGAAGAGCACAAAATTCCTTCATGTAAGGTGGTTCTGCTCCCCGCAGGATGACGAGCCGTGTGTAAGGGAACGACAAAGCGCAGTCGGCCGAGAGAGACTGGCCCTCCTGGCTGCTTGGATTCTGTCATTTAAGAGCAGGCAGCGTATTTCTGGTGGTTTCAGCGATGAAACTCCCTTTAACTTGGGATGGGGAGAGTCAGAGGTAATTCTGCTCCTCTGTAACCCCGCCAGCCCAGGGCTGCAGCCAGCAGCAGTGTCCAGTGCTGCATGCGCGTGGTTTATTCGTTCTAAACCACCACGGGCTGTGCCTGAACACTGTTGCTTTAATGGTTTCTCCTTCCAGCACTTAGAGCATGGCCCTTCCCTCTAGAACAGGAAAGCATCTAGGAAAGTTCTCTGAGACGTGTGTTTCAGGTTGTTGAGTTCCGCTTTCTGTCTGGTTTTAGCTGTTCCTCTGATACCTTCCAAAGCTGTTCCTCTGATAGCTTCCAAAGGTGTTGGCAGCGATGCTGGGTGGGTTTGGTGTTGAGGGTCCTAATTCATGGGCTGCCGTCCCCTGGCACTGCTGCTTTATCTGCTTAAGCTCATGTGAAAACTCCTCATTCCCGTTCTGACTGGGGATTTGATCTGTAAGGGAGGATAAGTGTTACTTAGGTAAGACACTAACTCTGAGTCCAGCTGAAGGAACCAGCTTTGGCAGGAGCATAATTGTTCCATCATTTCTGCAGGAGCGAGGTGCGTGCTCTAACAGTCTTAAGTATTTGCGTTATTTTTCATGATTTGTTAGATGAAAACATAGTTTTCTGTACTACTTAGGAAAAACAGGCCCCAAATTCGTAGTGCTAAACATGAGGAAGATTAGACATGTTGGAGTGAAAACATTCTTCTTTGAAAAGTGGGGTAACAAATTAATTTAATTTGATATTTATTATGTGTTTGTTTTTGCTGTCAAACAAGGTTAAACATTAATCTCTTACATTGCTGTGTTAAAATTTATCTTTAATATCCTATTAATTTAATTGTAAGGGCCTGTTTTAATCACAGGGAAAATAAGGATGAGATGATTTTTTTTTTTTCCTGGCTTATCTTGCATGATTGGCTATTGCAGCAAACATGACAGGTAAAATCACCCGTCTGCTCCATTATTCCATTTAATTTATTTTTCCTTTGCAGTAAATCCATTGCATATTAACAAAGAAAGACTGTGGAACTCAATTAATAAACAGCGGTCCTTTTGCACCAAGAAACTTGAAAGGACTGAGAGTTGTTACAGGTTTGCTGTGCAAAGACCACAGATACTTTCTTTGTGTCTTTGTCTCCTTAAGGAAATGCAATTAAGTTATTTCATCTCTATAGAACCCCTTTACACAACCTCTTCAAAATCCTACTCTTTTCCGTTGCCAAATAGCAATAAAAGGGGCAATGCTGATGAGCAGTTTATCAGTTGATTTGGTTTAGAAATATAGTTGTTTTATTAAAGAACAGAGCTGAAAGGTCCTCAGAACAGTGAGTGTTTGCAGCTGAAGAAAGTGCGTAAAACTCATCACGCAGCTGCCTCTGAGGAATAGTTTAACATATTTCTTGGTCAGAGCACGAAGTAGATAGGAAGAGAGGGTGAAAAAACGGTCAGGAGAAAGCTGACATCTCAAAGAGCACAGAGGCGCTCTCCAGTACCTCATCTAAAATAAGACCTGCTCTCTGGTTTTCTGTTCCAGCATGTTGTCTGTTATTTGTTCCCCCAGTGTCCCTGTAGCTCTGAAGAGAAGTTGCTCGTTGTGGTGGCATACAGCTGGAGACACAAGAAATTGTTGCAGAAGTGGAAGCTTCTGAAAGATTTTAAGTGGCTTGGTGCATTAACTCACTCAAAAGCCCACTGCTGCTTACCCACAAGATTATTCACTATTATTGTGAGAATAGAATAGAATAGGAGTGGGATAGAAAGAAGTGGGAGACTGGCACATAGGGCCAGTGTTGCTCTAGGCTCAGATGGTCATCTGAGCGTCCTCCTCAGAGCTCACTCCTGTGTCCACCCCAAGGAGCAGCTGTGAGGGAACAGCACAGAGCATTTCCTCGCCAAAGAAGTTGCCATAGTAGGAAAGAGCAGGGAAAACTGAAGGTTATTGTGGGATGCCAGTAACTCTCATAATCTCTTGCTTGCCCTCTCTGCCTTTGAAAGTTTTCTCCTTAGGACTCAGGGAAACATCTGCCATGGCTTTGGTTTTGCAGTCCCTTGGCATTGCTGTGAGCGTGGGCCGCTGCCAGGCAGGATGGCTCAGCCAAACCCACGCCCTTCTGCCAGCTCTGAACGCCCTGTGGTTTCATGGTGGGCCACTTCAGGGGACTGATGTGGCTAGCAGCTATTTTGTTTGTTTGTTTCATTAGTTTTCAGCCAGCTCAGTTCTCTGGTCCAGCTCTTGCTATCACAGGGGCTATCACGGTGTAGAAGGGTCAGGCTTACGTGGGCTTCAAGCAGTGGTGAAGTGCAGTCTAGGACACTAATCCATAGCCGAGATGCTGACAGAGAATTGTATTAGCGCCTCAATTAATTAAATCTTGTAAATCATTGTTAAACTAAATACTAGTCAGCAGGAAAATGTAATGGATGTTACAAAAGCACATGGAAAGGAGGGAGCTCCCCAAAGAAAGTAGATTAGCAGGAGAAACCAGGAATGATCAGAAACACAAAGAAGGCAGAGATTAGAATTTGTGACAGTTAACAGGAGAAAAAAAGACCTAGTTTATATTGATTTATAGAGGCAGTCAGGAAAAGCCCTGCTTTGGATCCTCGCTCGGCCTCCCTGTGCCGTGCAGAGCAGCGAGCAGGCTCTGGCTCGGCTGGACCAGGCTCTGGCCCAGGTTTCTCACTTTGCAGGCAGACAGGCTGCAGCCTCTGCTGTTATTTTTGTTTGTTTGTTTGGGGTGAGGGATTTGGTTTGTTTTCATGTGCGCGTTTCAGTATTTCACACCCCTTTCTGTGCTTTTACACTGACTTTTTCCAAGTAAGATCAGATGCTCAGTCTCAAATGTGTCCTTTGCTGTTACAGACCAGAACTGGGGTGGATGCAGAAATACTCAGCTGTGTTTTCTGAAGGGATATTTATTTTCTGAGTATCTTGTTGTTAATCTGATTGTTTGCTATTGTGTTTCTCTCTCTGATTCTCCCCACTTTAGGCCCTGGATGGGTTCTTCTTTGTAGTGAACCCAGAAGGTAATGTTGTGTTTGTTTCTGAGAATGTGACCCAGTACCTGAGGTACAACCAAGAAGAGCTGATGAACACAAGCATATACAGCATCCTGCACGTAGGGGACCACAATGAGTTTGTCAAAATCCTGCTGCCAAAATCTTTGGGTACATATCTTTTCCTCATATCCTACCATTGCTTACTTAACTTTGGTTTCATAAGTCAGCACTTCAGTAACTTCAGTTGATGTCCTTCTACTACTTACAGTTTCATCATATACACTCTATTTATGTGTATATAGACTGTATGAATGATTCATATTATGCTCAAAAGCCTCCTCTGCTCTTTCCAGATTCTCCTTTGTTAAAATTACTCTTAGGAACTCATGTTTGCTGATACTTTTAATGGATCTCCAGACTGAATCACTGAAAGACAGCATTAGCTATGTGAACTCTCTGTCTAGGTTGGTTATTTGAAGAATGGCCCAAGAAAGCCATTCTTCTGGTAGGGGACTCTGACTAGATGACCTTTGGAGGTCCCTTCCAACCCAATACATTCTATGATTCTATGAAAGGTGGAGATATAAAAGAAAAACCAGAAAACTTGTTACTCTAGAATTTTTATGTCAGTGTTTTCAGTCTCACCACTATTTACCCTTATCTTTCATGGGCTGTTTTGGTGGGTTGCAGCCATTTTTTGATTCGTACTAATACTGGATTTAATGTCATTGGTTTTCAGAGGAGGTGAAAAGACAGACAAAGCCAATGCCAGGCACCTCGTTTACTGACGGCATTTTAAAAAGTATTAAGCAATTCACTTCAGTATTTTATGACTTTACTTACCCCTGAAGAATCAAAACCATAAATGGCTAAACCCCATAAACTGCTGCCTTTGTTGCACCTTATGACTGAAGAGGGCAAGTGAAGAATGTTTTAAAGATGACCCTGCTGTTTCCTGATGTGGTGTTACATTAATTCGCTCTGACTGAAGTCCAGTACCTATATTTGTGCATCCCAGGATTGTGTTTCCTTTTTTACTTGTCCTAAGCGCTGTGTTAGGCTTTAGTTTTATCCACCCAGATCAGTCCCATCCCTTCGGTCTTTCCCGCTGTAGCTGGGACAGTGTGTTTCAATCTATTCCTGGTTGTATTGCTTCCTGGTTTTGTAAGTGCCTGTCAGCTTCTTTTCTTTCTCTTTCTAATCTGGACACAGATTTTTATACAGTGCTGCTGTCTCTTCTGTGTTAATCACTTTTAAATTCACTGGACAGATCCTACATAAGTTAACTCGATCTACCCAGGAGGCTTTTCACTGAACTGAGTGACTTTCACACACACCAATATTTAGACTTTTATCTTGCTTTTCTTATAAGACATTTGAAAAAAACCTGTGATAGCTGAATGAACCAGCGGGGCTCCTAAAATCTGAGAATTTTATAGATTACCTTGTTATGTGCTGCTTTAGGCTCCAATATTAAAAATAGATTATTGTTGTTATTAAACGAGCTTGTTTCCCGACCAGTCTGCAAAGCACCCTGATTAGTTTCCTGTGGATAAGCAGCAGAAGTGGCTGCTCCCAGGTTGATCTCACTGGATGATCTTTGCCTTGCTCAGTGAACGGGGGATCCTGGTCTGGAGACACTCCGAGGCGTAACAGCCATACCTTTAACTGTCGGATGCTGGTAAAACCTCTTGCTGATTCTGAAGAAGGCCATGATAACCAGGAAGCACATCAGAAATACGAAACTATGCAGTGCTTTGCTGTTTCTCAACCAAATTCCTTCAAGGAGGATGGCGAAGGTAACGACCGCTTTCGGTTTGTGTGTTTTCTCCCTCTGTGCTGTTGCGGGTCAGTGGTTCTGGTGCTGAAGTGAAGCTGATGAAGTGGCTTCTACCTCCTGAAAGCAGAAAAATTGTAGGTTTTTTCCTTTTTCACTTAACCATAGAAGTGTCCTTTCCTCTTGAATTATGAGTGAGTGCACTTGCCTGCACCCATCCATTAAAGCAGGATTACTGAAATTGAGAGGTACATCTCCACAGGCTGTGTTTTCAGTGTGTTTTCTTCTAAACCAGAAAACAAACCCACCTCTCCTTTGCTGTTTAATGTTGCAGGAAATAATGAAGATGTAAAACCACTGAGTTCTACCCATCCTTTCATTGGTACCAAATCTATTCTCTTGGTCCAAAAAGGTTTGAAGAGCTTTTAAAAGCTATCTCTGGATTCTTTGTGGAAACAAAATCTTTCTCTTCTATACAAATTACTGAAGTAACATTTTTCTTTAAGATTTGCAGTCTTGCTTGATTTGTGTTGCAAGAAGAGCTCCAATGAAGGAAAGGCCACTTCTTCCTTCATCAGAGAGCTTTACCACTCGCCAGGATCTACAAGGTAATGAGACATAGGCGTGTGTTTAGGTTGGTTGGTTGGTTTGTTTTTTCCTCAAAGGGGAAATTGCTTAACAAATGTTTTATCTAATATCAGGCAAAATAACTTCACTGGACACAAGTACCATGAGAGCAGCTATGAAACCTGGCTGGGAGGATTTGGTGAGAAGATGCATTCAGAGGTTCCATTCGCAGCACGAGGGAGAAATATCTTTTGCCAAGAGGCATCACCAGGAAGGTTAGGCTTCCTATTTTTAGCACTTCCTATATTTAAACTGTTTGCTGTTTGTATCTCTTGGTTGTGTTCTCTGTTACGTTTACACGGAGCAGCCGAGGGCTGCTGGCAGTCTCTTGTCCGAGCCGATGGCTCTCTCCAGAGAGGTCCTGCACCTTTCTCCCTGTTGTTTTAGCCCCTTGGTGGGACTGTGCCATATTGGAGGGTGCTTTAAACCTTCAAATTGTCGCCGTGGTTTTAGAAAGACAGCCCCTTGCGTGTTGCCCGCCAAAACATTCATTACCCTCATTATTCCCCAGAACCTCAGATCACACATCACAGTTCATTGACCTTTTCTCTACAGAAATGGGCTTTTACTGTCACGTTTCCTGTGAGAAACACTCAGTGTGAGTTATCAAAGAGGCAGCGCTCGTTCTGTATGGGAGCCCACGTTGTTGTGCAGTGTCTGGCTGATAAGTGCTGTAGGACACACCACGAGCACATCCACTCAGGCCAGGCTGCGGTAGGTGAGAACTGCGCTGCCAGAGGTTCCTCGTGGGGTTTCTGTGGTCGTCACTGGTTAGGGACTTTTCTTTTCGTAAACCCCTGATACTGCTAATTGTAGTAAGACAGATCCAAACTACAAAAAGCAAATAACCCTTTACAGTCCACAGGAAAGTGCTTTCAAAACCCAGCAGGGAATAACGGGAACATTTCCAGTGCAGGAGCATCGCTCCTTGGGTTCCTGTTTGTAGAACAGGGTTTACAGCTGGCCTGTAACAAATGGTTGCCATGGTCATTAAACAGCTGGCATGCTGTCTTGGAAACTAAACTGTAATTGGAATCTCAAATTATTCCACCAAATACACACACAAAAAAGAAAAGCTTTAGTCATGCGGCATTAGTTAAATATTCTTTAACATGTTCTGGTTTGACCAAACCTTCGGATTTCTTTTTGGGAATGTGAGGGCATGGGAATGCTGTGATACTTTAGTTAACAGCTTTTGGGGTGTAGCAGTTCGCAGCCTCCTGCTGTGATTTCGGACGGAGCAGGGGCTCAGGTGAGGGCCCGCCTGTGCCAGGGGGGATTGAGGAGCTCCTGTCACCATGTCCAGCCACTTGCTACTTCAGTCCTCTTCAAATGATTCCTGACCACATCAGCAGCTCCAGTGCCGAGGTCTGAGTGGGTCCTCTCCAAGCTGTCTGTGAAGTGATAAAAATGTACGTGTTTTGGAGTTGACACTGTCGTTGAGCAGGAGAGGCCTAGCATCATCCTACGAACTGGAGAATTAGCCTAAATGAGGAGGCTCTTTACTTCTTGTGTGAGCAAAGAGAGCGAGCGATAAGACGAGGAGGAAAAACCTCAGGAGTTGCTTTGCTGCAAAGGATCCAGCAGTGCAGAGGGATAATGGCTGAAATGTTTCCTGGCCCTGCAGCACGGAGAAGGAAAACAAGGCATATCTGGGGTGGTAGCACCTCTGCACTTGACTGAGGAACCCCTGGCGTTTTTTTAAGTGGTTGTGGTTTGAGAATAGGAGCGAAGAAGGTAATGGTCTCCTACCTGTAAGTCAGAGTTGCAGTGTGGAGAAAAATTCAGCGTTAGCTTGATAAAACAGTACAACCCACAAAGCTCTCCAATTAACTCTCAGTATAAAGTGCAAAATATATGGTAAGTTTTTATTGGCTGCGGTGAGAAAAATAGCATTTCCTCAAGAGGAATACGGAAACATTCTTGTTTGCTTAAAGAATTAGTTTGGAAAATGATTTAAGTAGAGATTTCACTTGTATCCTGTTGGCATTGAGTACTGGAATTTCCTGATGTGGTATACGCTAAAGTTAAGAGCTTCGGACCTTCTGGTGCCCAGAGGTTAAATTGAAACAATGACATACCTAACAGTGAAGTCTTGCTTTGTATTGTTTCACAGTTGTGGCTTTTTGTTTTTCTTTACATTTTTACTCTGAAAAACCCCATCTGGTTGTTTAAATTGTGCTTCCTGTTTTCTTACTGCCTAAATAATACTTTAAAACCTTGCAGAACAATATAGAGCAGTGGGGGGGACAGGGAAGGAAAGCGATTGTAACCAGCCCTGCAAGGCTGAAAATCTGGTAGCTCTGTAGAGCAGACCATTTAATAAAGCCACACTCAGAAAACCGTGTCATTTCATTACAACAGGAAATATTAACAGACAAACAATGAAGAGCAGATCAGATGATACTATTAATTAAAAAAAAGGAAAGAAAGCCAAAACCACAGAAAGTGTGTGTGTATGAAAAAATGGGAAATGAAAAGTATTTGTAGTGCTCCGTTTCTATTTTTTTCCCTAAACAATTATATGAAAATTATGAAGTTAAGTATTTCCCTCCTGCCATATCTGCAGTCCTGATGTAAGAGCTTTCGGGCGAGGAGTTGAGAATGATCAGACTTGTTTCATTGATGGAAAAGAGTGAGCAGCAGAGTAAGTGTTTGGAGATTTGCTCTTCTGTAACATGGGTTAATTTTTAATTAAAGAAATGTCACGGGGTTCTACAGAAGTTAGGGAATTGAACCTGGTGAACTTCAGGTTTACACTGAAAACTTAAGAGCTGCAGAATATGCGGAGTAAGCCCCAAACCTGCAGCCCTGCCTAACGCTGGGGAAGGACGGCACAGCCCCAGCCCTGCTTTAGGTCATTGTGTTGGTGGTGTCTTCAAGCTGTGTATTTTTTTATTTGTTCTTTAAAAAGTGGTAATTCCTTGTTCCAGTTCTTTTTGTGTCTAATTGTTCCCATGTAAGAGATTTATGTACTTTTTAAATTAAAGAAGTAGAGAGAGTAGCTGTTACAAGATAATTTAAGCAGGCAGTAAGGAGGAAAAGGCACGGGATAATGGAAACGAATTATCTAGAAACTAAAGACATTTATATTAATCATGGTGCTGTAGGTGATACATGTGAAGAGATGTATGAGGAACAAAAGGAGTTGGACACATACTGGATGAAAGCGAAATGGACATTGAGGACTTCTTGGTCCGCTCCTGAAATACTCTGTGTTTCATTGGACCTGTCCTGTTGTTGCTGTCACTCCTTGTAGGTTTTCTTTTGATCACCCCACCGTGTGTGGGGTTATTCATTTTAGATGCATCCCATCTATTTATTGTCAATTTTTTCTTTTTTTTTTTTTAAATCAAGGCAGTGTTGGTGGTATCGGTGCTGATGGGTTCAGACATCAGCTGCTGAGCAGCTAAGCTACCTGTGCTCTAGTTTCTCGTGAATTTAATGCTGTGGCTTCCCTTGCTTGCAGTGCTGAGGCAGGGGCTGGCCTTCAGTCCCGTGTACCGGTTTTCCTTGTCTGACGGCACGATCGTTTCTGCCCAAACGAAGAGCAAGCTCATCCGTTCTCAGACAACCAGTGAACCTCAGCTGGTGATCTCCTTGCATATGCTTCACAGGTAATCCGGACCGGTTTATCACATCCACGCTCTGCAGAGACAGGGAAAGTACAGAGTTGCCAAAGCAAATAGGTTATTTAAGGCTGATAGACGTTTGGCTGACAGAGAACTGATAGCATGAAAACAAAGTAAGTGTTTGAAATCAATGCTTATAGCAGGAAAGGACTAAGATTATGTCAGGACTTGCAAACGGCCTGCTGGATTTTCACATCAGGATCTTCCATGAAACATACAAAACGTCATTTAATTCCATGTTCTTAATGTCAGTATTTCAATTTCCTATATTTTTCATAGAAGACACGAGAAACCTTCCAATATAATTAAATGTAGAAAACTTTTGAAGGATTAAAATCCTGTAGTTCAGTCAGCCATATGTTGGGTCTGGGTCTTCTTTATGGAATATGCTACGATCATTAGAACTGCGTATTTTAAGTCCTTGTCTCTCTTCATTCCTTGTCTTTTCTGGTGCTAGGAATAGTGGCTCTCACACGTCCAGTCCTGAGAAATGCCAAAACTATTAGTGGTTTGTTGTTTTTTTTTTAAAGGCACAGGCAATAATATGTTAAAGTCAAGGGTAAGTAATCACTGACCTCAGAACTTCAACATAAAACTCACATTAAGTTATTGCTTGTGCTGGTGTGTTTGTGTCAGGTTTTGTTTCAGGTTTTATTTGCTGGCTTTAATTAAAATGCTGTTTCCCTGTGTCCACAGTATCACTTTTTTGAGAGGAAGGAAACAGCTCTAAACATAATTAAAAGTGAAACCCTTTTACAGAGATTATAGATTTGGAAATCGATCTGAGCAAAACCTGTCTGAAATTCGTTTCCTTTGGATTGCTGAACACACTTGGTATTTCATGGAGTGCTAGATCTTAAATTTTAAAAAAGCACCATTAAGTTAAAAATGGTAACTGCAGATATTCTTGCTTTTTTTTTTTTTTTAGCAGAACACTAGTACTACTGTACTTGTCACAAGGTTTTAGAAGTCCACCTCTCTTTGTGTAGCTCATGTTGTTCAGCTGTGCCATTATACCTGAGGTAACAAATGCAGAGCAACGAGCTCCACCACTCTGCAGGCTTCAGTTTGGGTTTGGAAGTCCAGAGCTAATTTGATTTTTCTCAGAAGCTTTGTTTTTTGTTTTTTTTTTTCTTCCCAATCTGCTTGACTCTGTCTTTTTTACAGCTTTTAGCATTTGGGAATATGTCTGATTTTTCTGATTTAACTATTAGCACAGAGGTAAAAAGTAAATCGCATCTTCCCATAAACTAGTTAAAATCTATGGAGGAAAAGAGAAGAGACCCTCGGGTGCTCTCACAAGAGCTTTTTCTCTATGTCTCTCTTCTGTTTCCTCCCTTTTACAGCCCACGACTCTAAAACACTAATTTCACCTCCTACATGTGTGTTTTCTTTCCTTTTTCTCCTCTTTACTTAAAGGCCCGTGCAGGACTGGGTGCTAAGAGGCTGTTCCTGCCTGCAGCAGCATCCGGTAGTTCTCTTGGCTGGCTGGCGGCGCTGGGGCAGTATGAAATACTCTGGCAGTGCAGAAATGCCACTTTTCAGCTTTCTCTTCACCGGGAGCTTGGTGGGCAGAGAGCCCACTGCAGCCTTGCACAGGGGCTCGCTCCTGCAGTTCCAAACTCCAGCAAACATCTGTGCACGTGTAAAACATGCGTTTGTTCGGGTCATGAGTTTCAGATGAGATTTCTGTCAGTTCTAGGTGTTAGATCTTGCCGAATTGTAGAGAAGAGACGCACACTGAAGGGAGAGAGTCTGAAGCTGTAACCTATCTGCGCTTCTAATGACTCTCGTTCAGATGAGCTGCAGTTTTGTTTTTCCTCTGTCCCACTGATTTGTTACTGGGGTGCTGAGGAACCAAGCTGCTCGTGTGCAGCCGTGGCGAGGGCTGCGTATCACGCTGGTCAGATTGTCGATTTGCTTTTAATTGTAGGTTTGTTGTGTTATTTTAAAGCGAGGTTTGGGGTTTTGCTTCCTTTTCTGTAGTGTAATTGCAAGTTGGCCATTGTCGTTCTAGCTAATGGGTTGTTTTTCTTCCCCTTGCCACATAGAGAGCAGAACGTCTGTGGAATGAATCAGGATTTGACTGGACAAGGCATGGGGAAGATTCTGAACCCCATTAACTCCAGCAGCCCTGCCCATCAGGCCATGTGCAGCGGGAACCCAGGTCAGGATATGACCATCAGTAGCAATATAAATTTTGCCATAAATGGCCCAAAGGAACAAATGGGCATGCCGGCAGGCAGGTTTGGTGGGGCAGGGGGAATGAACCATGTGTCGAGCATACAAGCATCCACTCCTCAGGGTAGTAACTATGCACTAAAAATGAACAGCCCCTCACAAAGCAGCCCCGGCATGAACCCAGGGCAGCCCAACTCTATGCTTTCCCCGAGGCACCGTGTGAGCCCGGGAGTGGCAGGAAGCCCCCGTGTCCCACCCAGCCAGTTCTCCCCCGCCGGGAGCTTGCATTCACCCGTCGGAGTCTGCAGCAGCACAGGAAACAGCCATAACTACACCAACAGCTCCCTGAACGCGCTCCAGGCCCTCAGCGAGGGCCACGGCGTCTCCATAGGATCCTCGTTGGCTTCACCTGACCTAAAAATGGGAAATCTACAGAATTCCCCTGTGAATATGAATCCTCCCCAGCTCAGCAAGATGGGAAGCCTGGACTCTAAAGACTGCTTTGGACTCTACGGGGAGCAATCGGAAGGTACAACTGGACAAGCAGAGAGCAGCTGCCATTCAGGAGAACAGAAGGACAATAGCGATAGCAACATGCCACCAGTTGTCAGTGGCGAGAGACCTGATGGACAGAATAAACTGCATGACGGAAAAAGCCAGACAAAGCTCTTACAATTGCTGACCACCAAATCGGATCAGATGGAGCCTTCACCTTTGTCCAGTACCATGGCAGATGTTAGCAAGGACTCCACGGGAGGGTTGCCTGGGTCTGGTTCGGCACACGGAACCTCGCTCAAGGAGAAGCATAAAATTTTGCACAGACTATTGCAGGACAGTAGTTCTCCTGTAGATTTGGCCAAGCTCACAGCAGAGGCCACGGGCAAAGAGCTGAACCAGGAGTCCAGTAGCACAGCTCCTGGTTCAGAGGTGACTGTTAAACAGGAGCCAGCGAGTCCTAAGAAGAATAATAATGCACTACTTCGCTACTTGCTAGATAAAGATGATACTAAAGATATTGGTTTACCAGACATACCCCCAAAACTGGAGCGGTTGGACAGTAAGACAGACCCTTCCGGTAGCACAAAGTTAATAGCGATGAGGACGGAGAAGGAAGAGATGAGCTTTGAGCCTAACGAACAGGTAAGCCAGTCTTTGCGCGCGGTGTGACTGAAATGTCCTAGGCCTGCGTCCCTGCCGTCTGCCTTCCTCCACCAGCCATTTCTGGACACTTCAGGCGACTGACTGCGTTACGGGTCTTTGTGCTACACTTGATCTGCAAATTAAAATCAAGGCAAATAGACTCCCCTTGTTCCTGTGCCAGTTAGGGAGGTTTTGTTGTTGTTTCTGGATTTTTTTTTTTTTTAACTTAAAAATTTGTTATGTTCAACCCCAGGTTCCCGTGGGTGATTAATTGTTCAGTGCAGAGATCACGTCTCCCCGTGCAAGGTTACCTGCATTGAATTTTGCATTCAGAATTTCTTCACGTTCTGTGCAAGGTTCCTTGTTGCTCTGCTGCCCAACATACTAATGAACTGTCTGTTGGTCAGACCTGTGCTAAAAAGTGTTTTTTCACTGGCTGTCATGCAGAATTTGCTCCCAAAAAGCACCAGGTTCGCATCACTCCAGCTTTCAGAGCTTTGCATCCAAAAGGGATGCAGCGGAAGGGATTTGCTGCTTCACTATTCCTGTTGGATTTGTTTATAAAACAGACAATTGCAGTATCAGTTTCAGTAGAAGGTGTTTTCGGGGGAGTTTGTAGGTAGCTGGAGTTCCGGCCCCTTAGCTGCGTCCCGCACTACCAGCTCTCCCACTGGTCGTTCATCCCAAGGCAGTGCCCTGCGCATGAGCCTTGGTTTGTAAACCACGAGCAGGTCCTGCACCAAGCCAGCGTTCATGACTCGCTCCTTCACAGCCGTTTCCTTCGCTTTTAAGACATTGTGTGTTTTTAACACGTGCACTGGGTTTGAGCTTGTTTATTTTCGTGACTCGACTGACAGTTCTTTGAACAGCGGTTATAACCACAACACGTGGAGGCCAAACATGCCACCCCGGCATGGCCGTGGTGTTGTTAACATCTCCGATATCCAGGCGTCTCCTAACGCTACTTCCCGTCTTCTGTTTCAACAACGCTTGACAGCTATTGCCATTATGTAGCAGCAGTTGTGGTTTTTCAGCCCTTCCCATGCTTCAGGCAAAACGGAGCCAGATCACACTCATTTCTACAGGGATTTGTCCTCAGGCCGGGATGCTGGTTTAGTTCTGAATACAGCTACTATGTTGTAGTGCCTGTAGAGGGAGGGCTGAGATTCTCTAAGAGAACTTACGCTCTCTTAGGCTAGAAAAACACAGATATCAAGAAATTCACAGCTAGACCAGCAGGAATAAACTATTTTTAAAATATTTAGTAGGTTTCAATTCGTAGTTCAGATGCTACACATCAAAGTCAATCCTGGATGGAAGGCAGAGTTCCTTCAGTCTTTGGTGTTTGATACTGGACAAGAACATAGAATTTGGTAATCACCAAAAAAAATTATGTCCATCTAAGTAGATCAATTTGTGGCCTTCAGATGGTTTCCTCCCCAGGAATTACATTTCTAAAAGAATTACAGTTTCCTCTTTAATGATCTCTGGAGTAGACAGAAGCGGCTTAGCTTGTGAACCTGTTGACAAAGAGCAGGTTTTGTCCTCTCTAGAAGTTAGGTCTCTAGTCCAAGGTGGACTCAGGCCTGTGAAAATCAGGTCTCCTGTGTTACTAACTTTGTAAAATGAATAGTCCATTCATTTTTTATTTTTAGGCTTCATGTTTCTGAGGTCAGGAGGGATTTGAGGGGGTTGGGTATGGACGATGGATGTATTGCCTTTTCTTGAAATTTGAGGGAGGAGATTGTCTCCCAGGAGAGAGGGACACGGAGGTCCAGGAAGGTCCAGGAGATGGGGCAGTTAGAAGACCACGAAGCAGTGCAGGAGTCATGGTAAAGTGGTGAGAGGTGAAGTGCTGGCGTTCCTTAGCACCGAGGTATGGAGAAGCCGGTCCTGCAGCTGTGATGGAAAGCTGCTGGAGAATGACAGAAGGGCTTTTGTTGCGCCTCTTGGTTGTCAATGGAGTTTTAAAACCTACTTAAAATGCAGTGGAACCTGGAGCTGAATAAATAGGAGAAATCCAACATGGAGTAGCAGAGGAAATGGTGGGGAATATAAAATAATGTAAGCATTTATCTAGCTGAAGGCCAGGCCTTTAAACAAATAACCACTTTACCCCAATTATAAAATCACTGAAAATATTTAGCATCAGAAACTCTTCAGCTTTGGAAGACGGTCTCCCACAGGAAGTGCTCATTGCCTAAATTTAGATCAAAGCTGGAACTATTTAGTACAGGAGCAGAACACAGATTCTTGAGCTAAATTCTTCCATCCTCCTGTGTCCTCGACCCCCTCCCCCCCTTCTTCCTCCCATATGTAAAAATTAGCTGTGTGCTTGTGTTACCTATTTTGCAGGTTTATTTAAAACTTCTCCTCCCTGAGGAATGTTATATTTTTAAGTAATTAGTCACCAGAGTGTGCAGTTTCTCTGGAAAAGGCAGCGGTGGGGTGGCCTCTGCAAGGGGGACCGGGGTGCTGGGAGGCTGCAGAGCCGTGACGTGTTCTCCTCTTGCTTTTGGTTTGACTTTCTGAGCAGGAAACACTTTGAAGAGCACCACGGTACCAAAAATAGCAGTCTTCTAGGTACTGCGTTCGACCAGACCCTTCTGCAGGGAGCTGCGAGCGACGGGAAGCCTTTCTCAAATAGCAGAGAGTGTTTTCAGTACCGCCATGTCTTGGTGCCCTCCTTGGTGGGATGATGGTTGTCAGGCTGTTCCAGTTGAGGCAGCTGTGGGGGAGCTGCTGGGGAGGCTCAGCGGAGCCTTTCCTACAGCACCAGGACAGTAGGACAGCAGTCTGTCCAACTGCGGCTTTGCAGGGCCTCAGGCTCCACCAGTGCTGCTCCAGGAGTCGTCCCAAGCACGCACCTTCCTGTTCTGAAGCTCAGAAACTGCTCTGGTGTTCCTCACGCACTCGATCAGCTCTGCTGTCCTCTTGTTTTATATGGAAATCAGTATCTTCATAGTACTAAAATACTTGCTTTACACATGACTCTCATTTTCCAAAAACCCATTTCTCAATGTCTGGAATCCATTAAATTCATGAAGGACATTGGTTTCTTCTTGAAATTCTATCAAAACCTTAGAATGGGGATTCCATTTTCTGAAAGTCTTTCAATTAGAGTTCTGTTTCCAGAAGTCAATAGTAGATTAGCCTGATAATATGGGGATTTCCTGCCAATTGTATGTGTATTGCGGGAGAAAAAGTCTGTATTGATCCCACTTCTGATTTACTTTCTCCTCCTTTTTATAATCCTTTAACAAATGGCTGGGTTGGAGCAAGGATTTGGTTCTGGTTACCTTTTATGGTCCAGTGTTCTCCCTGTGCTGCAGGGGTAGCTAATGAGCTAACCTGGGGTTTCTGTCAGGTGGGTACAGTGCCAGGTTGTGTCCCACCAAGAAGCCCCGGGTGCCTCTGTCACACGTGGTCACAAAGGAAACGTGTACACGTGTGGAGCTGGGGACAGAGGGTCTCTGTGCCAGCCACGGGCACTGCCCGCCATGGAAAAGAGATCTCCAGGGACTTCAGGGTCTTACCAGCCCACGGAAGCTCGACTCTGATGTCGCAGCTTTTGTAGATCACGTTGAGGTGTAACTGCCTTTCAGGAGAGCTGGAAAAGAATTCCATAACCAATGAACACTTTAATCTGCCTTTCTCTACGTGACAGCGATAAGCGCTTCAAAAGTAGGTACTTTTTCAAATGAAAAACTATTTCTAAGCACAACCTATCTTCTGTTTTCTGGCACGGGGTGTCCAGGTTCTGCAGAGACTGTTGTCATCGCATTACCTAGAGACAGTGAAAATATGCACACGAGAATTTTCTTTCGATGCTGAGCACTTTATCAGGCTCTTTTTTTCTGAAACTCACGACAAGTAATTGTTTTACAGGGAGGTTAGGGTGTGCCTTCTATTTACATAAAGTTCAATTTAGGCCATTAACAGAATAAATATAGAATATAAATAAGGGGAAAATCCCATGGAACTGACCAGGTAACTATTTTAACGCTAGTTTCGGCGCACCCGTTTGAGGGTGGGTCTGGGAAGACGGGCTGGCCCGAGTGATGCGGGGTCTAGAAAACAGGTTGTAAACTGAGGAAAACTCACCAAGTTTGAGATTGTTCATGAACTTTGGCTTAAAACTCAGACAGGCATGTTCCCAAATACAGAGAAGGTTGGAAAAAAAGAAAGGGGAACACAATTTGTTCTCCAGATTGAAAATAGGACAGGAAGGAGGGGCCGGAGTTTCATCGAGGGAGGTTTTGCATTGGCACCGAGGAGAACGCCTCAGCCCGGCGGGATGGCAGAGCGCTGGAACCGCTCCCAGGGAAGCCGGGGATTTTCTGCCACTCGCCATGAATTCTGTAGGGAATGGCAGGTGCCCATTTTGCCTTGAGGCTTTAGCTTTCTCCAGCCCTCTGATGCTGAGATTTCCTACCACTTTGCCCATAACAGCAGCCTCCAGCCCGTGGAGGTGCAAATCAACACTTGTAAGAAGAACACGTGAGTCGGTATTTATGTTAGTATAGGATCAGCTTAATTTTTACCCCATCTTTATGTCATTATAATTTTCTACTGAGTTCAATGTAACAAGATTTCTCTTCTTCTTACTGTAGAGAAGTTATTTTCAATAATTTGGGAAGCTGTGAGCAAAATAATTTCCTGAATGTAGTAACTAGTTGACAGGTTTAAATTTATAGGACCTCATTGAAATGTGTATTTCTTGCCAGTTAACTTACATGGAGTTATTTATTCAGTGTTAAGGTTTTGCATGTAATGAAGAAAGCGCATGTGGGAAATTTTTTTAGCCGTGGAGCAACTTCTCCATCATACGCTTTTAATCATAAAGAGAGTAGAAATATGGCTGTGCTGAAAGGAGTGGTGGTTATACCTACATAAAACCCCGTCTTCAGCGCTGCTGGAGCTCTGTGCCTGCCAAGTTATCCCTGTGCCAGAGCACAGGGAGGATGCCCCTCTTCCCGGGACGCGGAGCGTGGGGGTTCGTGTGTCCCAGTGCGTGGGTTCTGAAGGGGTGCCAGTGCCACGCCGGGGTCCCCAGCTGCCAGGCAGGTGAGCCCTGGGGAGCCTGCGTGGTTGGTCCCCTCTGGACAGCTCTGTGAGCTTCTTCCACATTGGGCTCCCTGCATCTGAAGCTGGAGCGGGTGTAAGGGCTGCAGGACGTGGGTGGCAGGGGAGCAGCGACGTGTACTGTGGGTCTGTGTTTGTCATTGCAGCCAGGCAGTGAATTGGACAACCTGGAGGAGATCCTGGACGACCTGCAGAACAGCCAGTTACCGCAGCTTTTCCCAGAGAGCCGCCCAGGCGCGCCAGCGGGCTCGGTGGACAAGCAAGCCATCATCAATGACCTCATGCAGCTCACCAGTGACAGCAGCCCCGGCACGGCTGTGGCCACCCAGAAACCAGCAATGAGGATTTCACAGAGCAGTGAGTCCACCTTCTGTTCGTGCGTAGGCCAAGCTTGTGAACCACCAAACGCAGTGGTCGTGGTGCCTCTGAGTTGGCTGGGGAGGAACTGGGGAGCTCCTCATCCTGTTCTGGTCTTGTGTGATGACACAGCCACAGAGCTCCTCATCCTGGTCTGATCTTGTGTCATGACAGAGCTGGGGAGCTCCGCATCCTGGTGTGGTGTGATGACCCAGCTGGTCCTGCTCTGGTCGTGCGTGGTGACACAGCGCCATCTGCGGTCATCCCATTTTGAAACACACATGGAGCTGATGTCCAGTTCACACAGCAGCGCCTGGCAAGTGGTGCCCTCTGAGGAGCTCTAAGGGGACCCTCATAAATGGAACATCCCCTGCTGTGGTCATTGGTGCTGCTGCTGCTGTGATGAGGGCTTTGGCATGGAGAGCATTTCTTTCAGCAGCCTGGACGAGAGAGGCTTTTCTAAGGGTGAAGGGGAGTCTTCTTCTAAAACCACAAGATTAATAGGAAGACCTATGATTAAGAGGAATGCCCAAGTTTAATTTGAAATTGTGGCTTTTAATTGAGTCAATTCCAGCTGACAGTGTTCCTTAACTTCATTAATTAACTTGCAAATCTGTCTTGAAATGTTGGTCTGCCACCATAGAAACATGGAAGGCGAGCAAGGCAGGAGTAGAATGAACATCAAATCACACATGATTCCAAAAGAGGTTCGGGAGGGTTACATTTTTATTCTGAAGAAATAACCAGCTTTCATTTTACATGAAAATACTTAAATCTTTTTATCTGTTAAAAAAAAAAAAAAAGAGACTTGCAAGCTGCTGGATTCACCAAACAGGTGGGGTTTGTGCCCGGCCAGGAGCAGGATGTGCGAGCTGGGCTCCCAGCAGCTGTGGTGCTGGTTTGTGCTGCGTTTCCAGCTTGCCCTTTTGTAGGATCAGTGGGCGCTGGCAAAGCTACCACAGAATAACTGACTCATCTGTGTGATGCTTCAGACTTCTGGGGAAAACTGTTCTGAAACTGTCACTGAGGCTCGGGCTTGGTTCCATTCTTGGGCTTTAAGGTGCCCCTAAGCTTGGGAAGGTAACTTTTGCCTCATGAGTACGTTCTGTTTGCTTGTCTGAACGGACAGTGGAGACAAAACGTTGATCTCATGGTTGGGAATTACACATATGTGATGTATTTCCTAGACAAGCAAGTTCACCTGGCAGAAAGCTTATAATAAATAAATAAATAAAATTACTCCCTATAATATGGTTTTATAAAATAAGAAAAAAAGAGAGCTTTCTAGTAAGATGTTTCTGAACTTTTTAATGAGCTTGATAAGCCTCATCTAAGTTCTGAAATTCAAAAGTGAATACTTTGATCTCAAATGAGAAGTTTTTAAACTTCTTTGTAACGTGGTGAGTGTAAAAACGCAGAAGCTGCTTTGAGGGTCCTGTTCCACCGGAGACTCTCCATGGGGAGGCTATCAAAAAGCACCGCGAATAATAATTTCACAAAACGATTAATTTAATTGTATATATTGCGTTCGTGTGATTGGAAGTGGAATCACAGGCAGAAGGTTGGTGCTCGGCTGATGTCTGAGAACTGGTTGATGCTTTCACATCAGTGTTCGCCCTGGAACGCTGCCCAGAGCCCAGCTGAGCCAGGGGCTGGCCAGTCATGCTCCGAAGGTCCCTTTCCTGCGACAGTCTCGCTGCAGAGCCGGGGTTTAGCAGCACAAAACATGCCAACAGAAGAGAATCGTTACGTAAAGGTGGCAGCAGCCATTGAGCATCTTTCCATTTACCAGAATATCACAGCTCTAATTCTGGGCCACTTATTTGTTGCTGCTGAATCATCAAAGTGTTTATTTTTATTAACGACAAAAAATGAAGAAAAAGGCATTCAAGAGGGAGATGTCGAAACGGGGCTGCAGGGTCCAATAGCGGCTCAGTCTGTCCTTTATTTTGGTAACTTCTTCAGAGGCACAGCTTATGCTGGAAAACTTTCAAAACCAAGAGAATTTCTATCAATCTGCCTCGGCATGACTTCTGCAGGCAGCTACCGTCCTACTAGGCAGAAGATTAATTGGCGGCAGCGTGCACATCACGAGGTGTTTTGCTGTAGTGGCTCTCCTGTCAGCTGAATTGCATCACTTAAAGCTTTAAAAATATACGTCATGCCTGGTTTAGTGTCAGAATGTTCCAGTTTGAAATTTACATAAAAATATCAAGAAGGGATGTTTCTCAGACACATGCAGTGGGTGAACGATGGGGCATTAAATAGCTCAGCCCAAGAGCTTAAAGGCTGTTTGCGTTCTCTTTTTAACAAGTGAAGTTTCCATTCTTGTAACCTTTTCTTTTCTTTGCTCCTCCTGTCTAGCTTTTAATAATCCACGAGCAGGGCAACTGGGCAGGTTGTTACCAAACCAGAACCTACCACTCGACATCACGCTGCAGAGCCCAGCGGGAGCAGGAGCTTTCCCCCCGATACGGACGAGCAGCCCCTATTCGGTGATCCCTCAGCCGGGACTGATGGGCAGGGGCGAGGGCATGATCGGGACCCAGGGAGCTCTAGGCAACAGCAGCACGGGTAAGAGGACTTTCCATCTTTTTAAATATACTTCAGTAACAGACTATAGCATGTGTGACTTAATGTTGGGGTTATAAGTACAGGGTATTATAGGTATTTTCCAAAAAGTCTGGAAAAAAGCGTGTTTCCGGGGCTGGTGATGTATTGATGAGTTTACTTGGAACTTCTCTGTCTGCGCATTTTCAGTCCTGCTCTTTGCGCACGGCTTTTCACCTACCTGAAAATACCTAGATGCACAGTGTGTTGGCAGTTAGTCTGTTCTCATCCATGTTCCAGATTTGGCTGAGGCTCAGAGAGGTAAAAATTCCGTCTCTGCCTCAGAAAAGCCAATAAATGAACCGCTTCTCTGTAGAGGTGCTTCTTTGAAAACAAAATTGTGGGGAATGCTGTTGCACTTGCGACATGTATCTCTACAGACCTCGGTTTTGCCCTCGGTTATTCTGTATTTATTAGCCTTAGTTCTCATTTTAAATTCAAGAAATGCTAACAGTTTATTCACTTTCTTGAAACATGAACTTTTTGGGAACCATTAGATGTTGCCGTGGTTTTATCTCTTGTCACAGATTATGCCTGATCTGTGGTGCATTGATTTCTTCATGTTGCCTGAACTAATATCATACAAATATACCGTAGGGGGTTTCACAAGAAAAGCCTGATTTATTAGGCTTATTTCCACTAGTGCATAGTCTGAGACTGTCCAAGCACGCAGCAACCACTGAGAACTCTGAGTAAATAAATGGGTATTATATGAGTCCTTTCAGCTGGCTATATGCACTGTCAATGTTTCATCTTTAGTTTGCGTTGGTATTAAAAAAGACATGCTGCCAGACACGGAAATACCTTATTTAAGAAGTTTAGAGGTCAACTTGTAGTCTTTCAAGTTTCCTATTCCTTTCATGTTCCGTGTACGTATTAGAGGATGTTATTCATCTTGTGTACACAAGTTAGAGAGTATTACCTGCATTCCTACTGTTTGCTCTAGCACGCCACGTATTTCAGAATATGTACACACACAGAAGAACCTGAGGATGTAACACCACAGCAAATTTTATACAGCAGCTGAAACAACGGTTATATATCACCAAAAAATTGAACTGACAAGTGATTTATTTGTGTGGCTGGTAGTATTCATCTAAAGGTCTTGCCAAATGCAGCTGGAGAGACCAGTAGTCCAATCTGAAATCAGTGTTTTATCTGCTCTCTTGACTGCATAAAATTGAAATGTATAAATACTATGAATGCACATCTTCAGATTTGGGGGATTTTTCTGCTGGGTTTGGCTGGGGGTTTTTTTGGCTGCTGTTAGAGTGTAGAACCCTATATATTCCAAGTGTAAATAAACCGTATCAGTTGTTTACAGTAGATGTAGGAGGACTTCCCCTAAAATAACGGTAATGAGCTTCAGCATCTATCGGAAAGTTCCTGTGAGTAATTTCCCTGCACCGTACATTGGTTTGAGATTATCTGAGCAAGCCTTGAAGCTGAGAAGGCTCTTGGTTCTGAACGACAGGGCTCGCCAAAAGGTGTTTCCAGAATGCCCGTTTGACTTCGGTCCTCCTAATTTGTAAGGGTGTGTGTGGTGATAATGCGTTGCTACTCAGGTCTTGGTTCTCTCTTGGTGCTCGGAAAGTAGAGCCCTGACACCGACGTGATCAGCAAACGTGATTCATTTCCTGAGGAAGGAAGCCAGCGCTATCCACGCGCCCGCGGCACCTGTTGCAGGCTGCATGTGGGAACACTTACTCCGAACAGCGTTTCGGAGGTGGTAAAAGGATCTTCCTCTTGTTAAATGTATGATAATCTCCAGTCCCTTGACTAAGCAGCGCAAGGCATCGTTCTGTAGCTCTGCACATCTGGACAGGCAGTTGTGGTACGATGTGCTTTGAGTGGAGCTTCTGCATTTTCATCGCTAAAAGCGCGGCTTGTGACGCTAAAGCTGTTGTGGGTCGTGTGCCGGCGCCTGAGTCTGTCTGGCTTTTGTGCAGGAATGATGGGTGGCAGTGCGCCCCGGCCCGCCATGGCCTCTGCAGACTGGGGAGGCCAGGCAGGCGCTGCCCGCGTGTCCTGCGCGCCCACCGCTGGAGCCATCAGCAGGCCGGTGCAGGCAGGCATGATCCGCAACCCCACGGCCAGCATCCCCCTGCGACCCGGCAGCCAGCCCGCCCCGCGCCCGATGCTTCCCACCCAGGTCATGAACATGGGTAAGTCAGGGCGCCCGCGGAGCTCTGCCTTTTCACCTACGCTGGGTTGCCAAAGGGGAAGCAGAAAACAGAAACAACGACGACGAAAAGACTCACTTCAATCCTAGGTTTGGTGAGAACCATATTGCACAGTGAAAGTTTCCTCTGGAAGGTCTGTAAAGCACTAACTTCCAACGTGTAAATGGGTTGGAACAATTCCGATGGGGTGGCCAAAGAAAGAGGGTATGAACTTGCTCTTGTTCATTAAAGCCTAGGATTCTTTAAGAGGAAACGCCGGGAACGTTATCATCGTTCCTGGTCTCTTCTAAAGCAAGTGCATCATGATACTGACTCCACAGACTGTCCTTTTCTTATGCTTATCTTACCAATTTTTGCATCTGTGATGTATCTGCCATTTTATGGTTCTGAACCACTTCCAGAGTTCTCATGTTATCTTCTCAAATTTCAAAATTAATTTTAAACAAAAAAAAATCACAATGCTTTTAAGTGTAACATTACTGAAGTCTTAGTGTTTTTGTTTGCTTTTACAGTAACATTGATAAGTCAGTGGGAAGAACATGAAAGCAGATTGTTTTCACAAAAGCAATGTGGTTATTTTTCCTTGACTAGGGCCATCTGAGTTGGAGATGAACATGGGAGGACCTCAGTACAGCCAACAGCAGGCGCCTCCCAACCAGACTGCTCCGTGGCCAGACAGCATCTTGCCTATAGACCAGGCATCTTTTGGCAACCAGAACAGGTGAGGCTCAGCGGCACATCGGAACACGGGGAGATCTTACAGGCCCATGTTTTATACACCTCCCGGGAATAAAGTTCTACATAAAATACCCCCAGATTTTACATTGGTTTAACGCTTGTAGCACCCTACGCCCATGAGATGTGCAGGTGTTCTGGTAAAACTTGTCAGTGCTCTCTTTGCCGTTGGATGTGCTGGAGGAATCGGAGGTGCTGTGCCACAGCGGGCGCTGCCGGTGTTTCGGGTGGTCCCACCGAGCGTTTTTGCCTCTCGAGCGTTGATGTGGGGATGGTTCTGTCTGATTTTGCTGTTAACAATTGTATTTAAAGCCGAGTGAACGCCAGAGCCTTTGTAGCTATAACGTAGCCACCTCCTCCTGCACCCGGGTAGCGTTTTAAATAGCGCAGGACATGGTTAACTCGTGTTTTGTTTGGGGTTTTTTAATTGACCTAAATTCTGCAAAAGGTGAGGAAGGAAAGATGAAGTGAAAGGGATCCTGCCTGCCCCCAAAGTGAGCTCCTTCGGCAACCACAGCTACTGTTCGATCACAACTCATCAGCTCGTGTGTGATGTCCTAACTCTGTTCATTATGAAGACTTTTAAATAGTGCCAAAGCTGTGAAAAGCAGTTTGCACTTCTTGAAAAAGGGCTGCGTCTTCTCCAAAAGGTTCGCAGCTTCCTTTAGAGAAACTATATTTGTCTACATGGACTGTGTGAGTGATGCAGAATGGCCAGGTAAGGGAAGGATGTTGAAATATTTTGAATTGCAAAAGTTGGGATATTTTTCAGTAGTAAATGGGAGAAGCGCTGAAAAGAAAATGAAGAAGCAGTTGGAAAAAAATGTTTGAAGGAGGGCTAATCTTCTGACTACGGTCTCTTAATTTTCATTGTGAAAGCTAGTCCAAAAGTATTGTCTGTAAATTTAAGTATGGTCTTTTCTCTATTACTTGTTGTGCTTTTCGAGATGACTCCAGGTGCTAGTTCTCCCAGTTAGGGTGTCCATACACCAAAAGCACTGTTTGTATAACTTAATGATTCACTTAAAAAATGACACCGTAAAGTAAAGTACAGGGCCATGTTTGGTCAGCGAGCCAGGCAGAGAATTCCTCCATTTTGTTACTGTAGCATTTCTCATCATTTCCTTATAGCTGAAGATCGTAAAAAAAATTCCCGTTGCATTGCTCTGAAAGTAACCATATGTTGATAATTTACACCCAAACAGATGATTAATTGCTTGGTGCTGCCATTTCTTTTTTATTAATCCCTGGGATTTATATTTTTATAATCTGATTATTGTCATGGGTATGAAATTGGATAGAAATTAAATTGTGAGTAAAAAGAATTATTTTAGAGAAAAATTAAATGTTGTCATGGTGATATATAAAAGAAAAGGGGGAAAAAAACAAAGTAATAGTCATTGTTTAATGTACAGAATTTGACAAATGCTTCAAACTTTTCCATATGTGTATTCATGCCCATTTACAATTTGAGGGCTTTTTTTTGGTTAGCCTCACTGATATTTTTCCAGATCATAGATCCCTTCTTGTAAGTCACCCTTAAAGTTTGCAAGCAATTTGAATCAAAGGATTTTTCTTTTTTTTTCTCTCTTACTGATTTATAACTCCGTCTGTGAGAGTTACTGAAACTTCTCTGTCTATGAGATTAACACTTTGCGATGCTTTAAAGGTACACCTTATCTATCCTTATTTTTATTTTTTACAGCCTGGGATCTGATTTAAAAGAACATGTTTTTGTTCTGCCATCCTCTGGTTTTTAGGTGTACAGCCTGACGGCGCAGCTCGTTCCTTCTGCTCGGCTTTGACACAGAGATTAGACTTCCATGGCAACCATAGATCTCATTATGGAAACTAAATACACAAACATGTTTCTTTGTTTTTCCGAACAGACATGTAAAAGGGGTTCACATACGGTGCCGTTTCCTCCCTCCGCGTGTGACAGCTTTTGTTGTCCCTGCGTAATTACCTGGGCTGAGATTCTGCCGTGATGGGCACACAGTAGCTGCCCTTGCTTGCAGAAGGCTTTGCTCTTTGTATTTTCTACTCTAGTCCTGTAGTATTGTGGTGGGCTCGCGTGTGGACTGCAGAACAAAAATACCTCATTTGGCTGCGGATAAGGTGTTATTTCAGATTTATCTTGTTTCTCAGTAAGTTTTGTCCACATTCTTGCTGACACCCTTCCAAGGCACGTAGCCAAGCGTGTAAACTGGTACCCAAGTGAGCAGTTCCATCAGACGGCTCGGGCTGATGCAGGGTTTTGCTGCAGACAAATAGGGAATGTCCTTTTCTCCCTGCTCCCTCGCACATCTGGCCAGCTCCTCCAGATGTTTGGTTTGTGCAAGCCCAGGCAGTCCTTGGAGCTCTCTGTGACCTCTCTGCTGAGTCTCACACAAAACCAGTTAAGAGAGTCTGTGGAAATCAGTTCTTTTTCTGCTTGTGACAGCGTGCTTAATCAAACAGCTAAAACTCAAAGTTACGATTAGTTAAAAAAAATATTTAGCCTTCTGTGTTCCATGACTATATTCTGTGCTGATCCCTCTGCTCCTCTGTTGATCCTGGGGTGTGGAATCGGCACTGGAGCATCCCTGTGGTGTGGGTACCTCCTGCGCGCAGGGTCTCGACCGGCGTTCATCACGCTATTGCATTGCTTCTCTGTCTGACATAACTTTCACCCAGAGTAGTTTTCTAAACAGAATTGGCAGTATGAAAATAGTTTGTGTCTCCACTTGTTAGTTCAGTTTGAGCACTGATC